>LOJH01022635.1:8240-19823 GCA_001685095.1 Ellobius talpinus
CTGGTGTGCAGGAAAACATGCTGTATATAACCAATAAATAAATCTTAAAAAAAAACTGAATAACTAAGGGAAGGGCAAACTGAAGGGGGCACCTTATTCCAAGCTCTGGAGGCAGATAAGTAGGATTTATAATAAGCATTCCAACCAATATGAGAGGAATATGTCCTGAACCTTCAAATTCTACAAACAACAGATGTATTTTTAGATGTATTTCAAATATGATAGAAAGCTGATGAACCCCTTCTTATGGTAAGCATCTCTAAAATGATTTGTTCCTGAATAACACATTATACCAAGTAATTAAAAACACTTGTATCTGAAAAGGCGGATATAACAAAGAACATTTTCCACTCCTGCTCTGTAGACATGACCATACGGAAAGTGGCATGAAAAGACTGGACTTTCGTGTCCTTTTCCCAGAATGCACTCATCCCTTCTTAACCACATGGCCTTTGAAACTACTCTTTACAGCAGCTCCACACAGAGCCCCTCTCTGGTTCTTTGTTTTCTAGAATAGCTCCCACTGGGTCTCAAATCCACAGCCCTGGCTGGAGCCTGGGACTGATGCTGGCTCTGCACCTCTTCTTCATGTCTAAGGGAAGGTACAGCAGACGCTGCAGCAGCATCCGTGGACACTGCCACCACCCAGGGATCTCATGGTGAACAGTCAGCCTTGTAACACAGCAGCAGGGTCCTGGTGACTGCGTATGTGACCTTCCCAACAGGAGAAAGCACTGCTGAGTCTTTAGACCACCAAGCCAGAGACACTTTGAGAAATGAGCTTGATGGAAAACCTGGCCACATGCCTGTGACAGAGGAAAGGGAGAAGTCAAGAGGAGGCAGCAGAGGCAGCAGAGCATTCTGGGCCACAGTCCAGCAAGAACATGCAAAAGAAGAGAAGAATGGGACTGGGTCCCAGGGTCTCACAAAGCAGCACTTCTTGTAGAGGAGTGGCATCAGGTGGGGGCAGAGGGCAGGAGCCTCTCTGGAGAAGCCTCAGGTAGGCCACCTCTTAGTTACGTAGTGTTTGTCTGTTCACTGTGAGTACCCAAAGGAACTATGTGAAAAGCAGTAGCCCTACGCTGGCTGCAGAAAGTTAACTATATACCCCCTGGCAAGTTTCTCTTGAAGGGAGGTTCAAGCGACACAGCTCTGCAGTATCCGTGGGGTATATCTTTGGCTGGTTCCTTTCAATATTCAGCCCTGTAATGATTTCAGCCACATAAGGCTGATACTTCCGGGACATGCTGGTACAGGCAAGCCCTCAGGCAGAAGTGCCTACTGGCCCCTGGGATGTTAAAGGGCCCGCGTGATCCATGTATGACTCAGCTAAGCCCTTGCGTGCATGTAGGGTTACATCTACGTATGACTCAGCTAAACCATTGCGTGCATGCGTGGGTCCCATTATCTGCGTATGACGTAACCACGTCAACCTCCTGAGCGCATGCACTAGGCAGCTTTTAAAAGCTGGACGCGCCATCATCCTCTCTCTCTCTCTCTCTCTGCACACTAACTTCCCAGGCCTGTGCACGTCCCTTCTAATAAACTCCTAAGCGGGTTTGTTGCGTGTTCCGTGTTTCCTTCTCACTCACACCAGGTAATTTCAAGCCCCAGTTCCCTGGTCTCCTTAAAATTCTTCAAGATTTAGGAATCATTTAAACTGTCATAAATTTGTATCAGGGATCTGTAACTTAGGAATTGGTACTTCACAGTAAGTACTTCTTAAATGTCATCCACGGGTTAGAGCCTGAACTTCTTGCTGGCGTGGAGTAATAAATAAGTCTCTGCTGCCAGATCTCATGTGTCCTGGAAATTTTGAAAATAAAGAGAAGCCAAAGAAATACTCTGTAGTAATAAATGCAAAGATTTAAAACATGGAAGCGTGAGGTAGAATAATCAAGAAGGCTTGTAGAAAGTAACATCATTTGGGCAGGAAGTGGGGGGGGCACGGAGAATGAGAATAAAGGCAGAATACAAATGCCTAGAAGTCAGAACATGCCTGCCATGCTCAGGGAACAGTAAAATGGTGGGTCACCCAGATGATTTACATACCACGAAAAGGACCTAGAAAATGATTTGTAATTCGGTATGAAACTACTGATGGTGCATACTGTGATTTACATAACACGGCCCAGCTGATTTATGCCCTATCATGGCAAAGCTAGGTGGGTATTTTTCAACTAAGGAAGCTGGCTCTTAGGTTAAAATAGACAAGGTCACACCTCTGTCCAGCAAAGCCAAAATTAGGCCCATTTCTGTGCAGCTCCAAACCCACCCCTTAACTAACTGTAGTTTAAGCTTCTGGAGAGAAACCTTTGGCAAAAAACTTTACCCCAAATCCCACTTACTGTGAGAATCTTTATTTGCCAACGCCATCCAGGCAGCTTTGCCCTGGTGAGCAATACCAGCCCAGGAGCCTCCGTGCCCCTCACCAGAACCCCGGGGATCACTTTCCCTCTTGAGTACTTGTGAGAAGACACACTAGGCAGGAGACAGAGCAGGGGCTGTGGAGCTGTTCTCAGGAGGATGATTTAGTGGGGAAGGTCAGCGCAAACTCCTGGGAAGTGTCTCTGCCCCCCCAACACTTAGCCCTACACTTTGACAAAGTGCACTTCTGAGTCATCACTCATTATTTGTGGCTTTTAGAGAAAGAATATTAGAAATCACATACCTCTTAATGATTTACTAAAATCACTGTCGATTATTAAAAAGATGGGCGTCCTTGCTGAAAAGATATTAAGTCAACTCCCATCAATAGAAAGGAAACATTATGTTCATTTTACCTACCTTTCCCTCCAGGAACAATTAGCAACGGAAAAATCCCCAGGTAAGGCTTCACTCCCCTTATGGCTCATTTTACTGATCATTGGGGAGCCGGTTGGTGCTGCCAGGGGCACTTAGTGGCAATTACATAAAAAATAATTTCTTTCTGTCCTTATTTTCCTAAAAGGATTGGATTAAAAACCTGGCGGCATTATCATTATGGTCTAGAATACCTAAAGTAAATGTTGAGTAACAGAGTTAAAGAGGTCCGTGGGGCCTGGATGTGGTGCAGTGGCGAAGTGCCGGCTCGGCAAGGATGAGGCCTCGGGTTCACTAAGGTAGCATAAAATCCATCTGCACGCAAACAGATCTTTGGTTCTAGCTTTTATTGAATTTTAGGAAGATTGCTTTTAATTATATATTTTTGTATTCATACTTATGCGAAAATGGTTCTGTGCTGGCAGCCATTCTGTGTCATAAGTTGTAGCTGTGATTCGAGTGTAGTCTCCTTACCAAAAGCCAGTTCTGGACCATGGATCTACTGTTACTTCTTGCTGGCTGATCCATAGCTCTTCAAATGACCCAAATCTTTCTTTCTTATCAACTCTGGAAAATAACCTCATTTAGCCCTCACCACTTCACAAGCAACTTGAGGTTTTCAAGGCTGATGTCAAATGCTGTGTACACACTGTTCCTGGCACAGAAAAAGGCTCAATGAAATCTGTGTGTCCAGGGCTTGGAAGATGGCTCAGTTGGTAACGAGCCTGACTTGCAGGCATGGGGATCTGAGTTCAGATCTCCAGAACCCTAGCAAAAAGCCAAGCACAGTGCATGTGCCCTGGAATCCCAGTGCAGGAGAGGGCTGAGACAGGAAGTTCAGAAGCTCGCTGGACAGCCAGCCTAGTTGTGGAGGCCCAAAGTATGTAAGCCTACTTCCACCTTGTCTGATGGTCAGAGAGTTTGAGGTTGCTCAGAACTGTTGACAACAATCAGGGCTACACATCCTGACTCAGGCAGATCCTCTCCACCCTGACTAGGGGGTCAGGATATTCAAGCATACTTCTGCTCCTTCTTTTTTAGTAGGAGGCTTAACCCTGGGAATGGCTGCCATCAGGATACTTGCTCTAGGTTGGGTTCACTGCCTAAACAACAGAATGTTTTTCTCATGGATTAATTGCTTGATGGCTCAAAGTACTGAAGCAAGTAACTGTTCTAGTTGTCCTTCATATCTGTTAAAGCAGTCTTTTGTCTTCTTCCCCTGTTGTATTAGGGTATAAAAGAGGATGGAAAATTAACTGCTGACGATTCTAAGTATTCACTGGAACTCCCTCCCCATACTATCCTATGCTTTCTGTTTAATAATTTTTACTCATGTCTTCTTGCCCTTTACTGACTCTTCTAATCCCCATGCCCCTCCCCTGGTATTTTTGTCAAGGCTGGTCCCCGACACTGAAAAAAATCTGTATGTATCAAGGAAAAAAAGTTTGTTTATTTCCAGGAAATTTTCCTTTCTTTATCACAACTTCCTGCTTGAGGGAGATTAGCAGTAAAGAGCTTTAGAAGCATTTAATTTCCTATCACTGTCTAGTTAGTCTAAAATCCATCATCTTGGCATTGCCTTGTGGTTCACAGGCTTGAGCTGCATCCGTCCTTAGAATCACTGGGACAATTGTTGAAACACAGACTGGAATAAGCAAATCCACTGAATGTCTCATTCTGTAAGTCAAGGAAGGGACTCAAAGTCGGCTTTCCTAACATGTGGATGCTACTGCTGCTGGAGGTAATTGTACTGCACTTGGAGACCCACTGCAGACTGGCTGGCATGGAGCCTCTGCTCAGACTCTGACCAGTCTTTGGGACCTCGAGCAAGGAGTTCAACCACTCTAAGCCCCTATTTTGCAGACCACACAATAAGGCTGAAAAACCTAATTAGCAGGGCTGTTATGAGTCTTACATGAAATGTTTGCACACCTTTCTCAAAGCACTGAGTCCAGATCTAGTGGGAATGGGTGCTCACTCAGCAAGGTACACATTTCTCCTGAAAGGACTAAAAGAGAAAATGCCCATGGTGGCTAATAGACACATTGACTGAACTGGGAGAGGGGTGCCCAGAGATTTGATACAGTATGTCTTTGGTGTATGGATGTGGGGGTATTTCTGGGAGACATTAGTTGTTGTGCTGGTAGATTGATTAAGATGGTCTACTCTCACTAATGTATGGTACCCAGATCCTGTGGAGGACCCACAGATCAGATGGAGAAGGATCTGTTCTTTCTCTCCAGGTCTTGGTTACTGGTGCCCTGACCCTTAAACCTTTGGGTTTGGAGGGGATTCACACACTTTGGCTCTCTGCTCTCAGACTTCTGGTGTTTAGACAGGCCTCCAGCTTATAGAGTCTATAATGTAGACAAAAGGTCACAGGCTTCACAGCTTCTGGATTCAGGAGCCAATCCCTCATAACAAACCTCTTCCTATGGACTGCAAATATCCTACCAGTTCTTCTGCTAGAGAACCCTGCCTGACCAGCTCAGTGCCTCCTCCAAAACCTTCAACAAGTGGCAGAAATTAAAATTATCCCTCTTAAATTTTAGGAACAGAATTAATTCACACAAGATCACATGGGAAATTAATAACACATGCAATTTTCTTAAAGGATTTAAAGTTACTTTTTGCTTGTTTTTCAAGGCAGGGTTTCTCTGTGTAGCTCTTGCTGTCCTGGAACTTGCTCTGTAGACAAGGCTGGCCTTGTTCTCACAGAGATTCACCTGCCCCCCAAGCACTAGGATTAAAGGCATGCACCACCACCTGGCTAAAGTTACTTTTAATAGTGCCATATAGTTCACTGGACTGCTTATCTGCTCACCCACGAATGAGTGCTATTAATCTGATAGCTAAAGCATATGCATTAACGGAGCCTAGAAAATGAGGATGGAAATAAAGCCGGGTGGAATTTGAACTTCCTCTCCAGTCTGGAGAGCAGAGGGGTGCACTCATCTCTATAATTAAAAGCATGCCCTTGCTACCATTACCCTGTTCACCTGTAACCCAGACATACGACCTGAACTAAGTAACGTCAAGCTTCTCCTACTTACACTGCAGGCTGAAAAGGACCCAGAGAGAATCCAGCTCTGTAATTTTGCCATTAGAGTTTTAATTAAATTCTTTAGCACAGCTCAGTGACACGTGTGCAAGGCCCGAACAGCAGAGCTACTCTCTTACATTTTAATTCCGTGGCTGAGATGCTTGATTACCTGATGAAATACAATTACCTCCTACCTTTAAAAAGAAAAGCAAGCTCAAAGAAACCGGAGAAGAAAATGAGACGAGCACACAAAGAAACAAGGACAGGAGTGACTTCACTCTGAAGCAAAGGCTGACACAGAGGTGTAGAGGGGAAAGGAAGAGAAAGGGCTGAGTTCAAAATGCATCAAAGACAGAAAATGCAGAGCTAGATGGAAGGGAGTGAGGGGAAAGCACCCAGCGTTATCATCAAAACTGACTTGTTTTTCATCTCTGTCATCCTTTCTCCTATCTAGCCTGCCACTTAGTTCTGAAAGCAGCATCACGGGAGCATTGTGCTTACTTCCTGTGTGCTGAGAGGACAAGGTACAGCAGTTGTGACAGCGTGTCTCACCACACCTAAAACCTGCATGCGCTGTCTGTTTTTAATGCCTGTTGTTTGTTTACAGAAAGGTGTGTTGTGCCAACTCTCCACCTGGTCAATGGAGCGGGGTCTGTGGGAGCATCTGAAGTTAGCTGTCACACTCCTTCACCCTCCCTGCTTCCAGTCATTTGCTGTCTGTACTGTATTCTCCCATCTCCGGTGCTGAGACAGGGCTGCCTGTGACTTGCTGTGACCTACACAATGTGCCATGATGGACTTAGGAAGAAAGCTGCCCTGGTGTTTCCAAGAGGATTTGGGTGATTTGGGTGAGATGGAAGTGTGGCCATTTGCAGCAAACTCCAAAGCTTTAGGCTTGCCCAAAGCACTGATACTCAGAACTACAAACCACCTAAACACCACTCATCATCTTGTTGTGTTTCACTTAACCCAATTTTATCCATGTTTGCCGCCTAAGGATGGGGAATAAATAAATCATATTACAGAAACCATAAAAATATTCTTATGTACAATTTTTAAAGAACGATAATGAACACTCTTAATTGCACACACACACAGGTCTAGCATCCTAGTATAAAAATAAACATAATTGAGACTTTTAGGATATTTTATAGTAGAAAGGTTGATAATTTTTCTTTGTATCTAGGTCAAGTACCTCCAAAATACAAATCCCTATTAGTACTAAGTACTTCATTTAAAGGAGCACCTGGAGTGAGGCGAGCTGACATTATTGATCCACCAAGGTGATTAGCAAACCTTAGTGCCAAGTAGAAAAGGTGAAGGTGCAACTTGATATTTGAAAGTAAGCTCATTTTTATAACTAAATATAGTAAAATATGATTTGATAAAGATTTGATGAACTAATACCTCTGTAAAAAGAATATTAGGACATTTATAAGTGATGAATGAGCCTTATTAGAATGGCTTAGGGCTGACAAGGTGGCTTAATGGCTAAAAGTAAGCACTGTTCTTGCATAGGGTTCCCAACATCCAGGTTAGACAGCTCACACCACCTGAAACTCCAGCTCCAGGGGATCTGATACCCTCTTCTGGCCTCAGGGACACCTGTACTTATATTAACACAGACATTCACCCATACTCATAACCAAAAACAAACATGAATCTTACAAAAAAGAATGGTTTGCTAGGGTAAACACTGACTAAACAACAGTACGTACTGTGACGACCTAGGCATGGGATGTGTCTATGTACATTTCCACTACCTTGAGATAGACCATACATATGCATATGCATCCAATTCAGTATGCATTTTCACTTTTAAGAGATGTACACCAAAAAAAGGTTTGAAGATATTAATGAATGAAAAAAACGTAGGGCAGACTATAATAGGCATTTTATGCAATTACAGTTTCACTAAATAAGAATTTTGTTTCTATAAAACATTTTTTGAAGAGAACTTTTTTACAACTCTGAGTGCATTTTTTCCCTCTTCACTGAATTATTTTGTTCTGTGTAATAATGGGTGTAAATTCGTGCTTCGTGTGTGAATGTTTTCTGTCTTAGGTCACTAATCCTTGCAGTGGTTTGCTGAGCAGCAAAAGTTGATGAGACTAATAACAATATCCAGTTCTTTCAAACCCCTTCTCTTTACCTTCCTAACACCTCGCCGCTTCCTTCCCTTTCAGACCTCATCAACAGATTTGAGATTGCAAATCAGTCTCATTCCCATCCTCAGAACCTCTGTAACATTCCCTGTCTGTCATTCCAGCTTGAGATTTGTAATTCTACCTCAGGGAAACCATCTCTGCTCATTCCTGCAGTTTTAGGCCCTCCCTTTCTTCAAATTCTAGGATGGCTGGACTTGCGACTTAGCATTCTTTACTATGTCTCTCATTTAATATTATACACACTCTCTTGCCCCACTCCTGAGTGTCTCCTTCCATCTCTTGCTCTAGATTGGGGGGGGACTGAAAGTGGGGCTAGAAACTTTGGGTCTTGAAATCACTCTTAGGATCTTATGAGTAAAGAAGCAAGATGTGCGCAGCAAAACCCACAGTTGTCCTGGGTTTCTGTCAATCAGTTTCTCATACCCAGAAAGGCAGCTGAGTAAGTCAAAGGTGTGAGAGGCAAAAGGCATTTATACCAAATATTCAGAGTGTGGTTCAGGAGTCTGCTTAGTGAAGCTAGGGGAAGCTCAGCAATAGCACTTTCCAGACTGTGCTCTTACATTGACTGCTTGCCTGGGTATTTATTCTGGGTAAGCACTTGGGACACAAGAAACCCCACAGTGTGTCACATGTGATGGAATCTTCAAGCTGAAGACATACATACACATGATGGGTCCTTATGCTCTCAGACTATGACCCTCTGGGGTCCATTTACTGTTTACATTTGAGGGGAGACCAATGACCTGAAAGGTGAACAGAGTGATTCAAGGCCTTAACTTGTAAATGTCAGGGTTATGGCTCACACTATGGTCTATTGTCTTCAGGCTCACTTATTTGCCAGAATTTTCCAAACCATGTGAGTCTTTCTTTAAATGTCACAGGCTTAGATGAGGAAGAGCCAGTTCTGAGCCCTGAAGGTGGGGCAGCCCAGATAACATTATCAGCACTGTTATTTCAAAGGCAGGTCTGGAGGAAGGAACTGACCGGGGTGTTTAGACAAGAGCCTGGCAGGCATTAGCACTTGCATTTCTGAGTTGTTTAAGAGTTTGGGCCAAGTGATATAATGCCCATGTTCTAGGCCACAGCCTTTACCATAGAAAGAAAAAGTGGTTTGGCTGTGAAGACAAGAAAGATGATTGAAGGAAGACAGGCACAAACCCTGAATCAGGGTTTAAAAAAACAATGCTTTTCAGACCCTCTTATTTCACGCCCCCATTTTCTACCATAGTGCTGCTCAGATAATTGTCTGTGAGTTCAGGGGACATGGCTGTGTTAGCATTTAAAGGCCCAGAGCCGGGCGTGGTGGCACAAGTCTATAATTCCGTTACTCAGGGTGTTGAGGCAAGTGCAACAACATCCAACCAGGACTTTGAGGCCAGGCTACACAACCTAGCAAGGACACGTTTCAAACACACAAACACACATACACACAAACACACACGCACCAAACAAAAAGCTAAGGACACAGCAGGTCAGAGGAAGGACAAAGACTCAAACTCACCTTCCTAGAAGTCCTGGTGCTTCCCAACCTGCAGGTCCCCTACTATGGTTTGGAATTTGAATATCCCCAAGGTAACACTACCGAGTGGTGCTAGAACTTTAAGAGGTGTGTCTTGATGGGTATCTTTAGGTCACTGGGGTATGCCAGCTCCAACATATGCCACCTTAGGTGTGATCGATTGAACCCAAAACTCTAGGAAGAGTTCTACCTACTGCTCTACTGCTGCTCCCCACATGTAACACAGGTTGGCCTAGAACTCGCTATATAGAGTGTAAATTAGAGATGGGCAATTTACCCATTACCAGTTAACTATATGGTTATTTTATAATGATGGAACATTGACTAACATCAACACGCTATAAATCATTCCTTAAATAGCTGTCTCCAAAGTGTAAGTCGGATCATGTCAGTCTGTGTTCAAAATAACTTTGCGCACAGCAAGGAGGATGAAATGGAAGCTCCTGACCTAGTTCCACAATGTTGATCTCATACTTGAGTGTGCAACAACTTTCTCTGAGGGCTGAGGTAAAATCTAAATGGTTCAGCCCATGCCTGAAGTCTCTTTAAGGCAGAATGTTGCGTAGGCACAAAGCTTTGTTGGTATTGAACATGCTGATCGGGGACCCTCACTTTGCAACCTCTGCTCCACAGGAAGCAACCGCCCAGAACATTTCCACGTATACAACTTTGGTCCCGATTTTAACATTCTGATTCGTTCTGCCTTCTAGCCCTGCATTTAACAGGATCCATGTATTAGAAGGCTTTCTGGTTAGCTCGCGAGCTCATGGCCAAGCTGGTTCCATCTTATCAATCAGCTGCCCCATCAAGTCACCTCCTGAATCAAGTTCCCCTTCCTACCTAGCCCATACCATTGTCCCCTCCTGTACTCCTGAGTGTCCACCTCTGCTAGCATGCCTTTCAGAGCGACAGTTAATATTACTGGACATTTACTTGCTTATTTGTGTCCACCCATTTGTTGTCCATTTCCTGCCACTGAAATATCAAGTCAACAACGCTGAGACTTTATCTTGTTGACTGTATTATATGTTTTGAGAACGGTGGCCAGTCAGTGCTGTGGGTTAAGTGAACCTATCCTATTTAGGTATAACTGGCAATGCCTTCAGGAAAAGGCCCTATATATCTTCTAAGCTACTCCAAATCTCATCTAAGAAAATGTTTTCTCATTTCTTTCTCAGAACTTTGCCATGATAGCAGATGTGATATCATGGCACCAATGCAAAGTACATTTCTGGATCACATAAGGGTCATGTGTACCAAAGGGGATTTTTAGCACTGATAAGCTATAGTGGGGGACTGTTATGGCCAAATGAACTACATAATAACTCATACACAGTATTCAGAATGTCTGATATATTCATGCATACAAATACTGCATCATAATTTGAAGAGCTTAGTCCTGAAGGTTTATTTGTTCTGAATGGTCCTGTGAATCTGATTTTGAAACTTCCTGATAAATCTACAACATTAACAGCTTACTGTCAAATCATCATCCAGCAACCATCACATCAACATCCCCAAAGACAACTTCTTTAAGGCAATGGTCCTCAATTTTAGCTGCGCTTAAGATTCCCCTACACAGATTTTCTTTTTTAAATTCTGTTCATGTCTGAACCTTAAGTCAGTGAGAATCTTAGGAGGAAGCAGTAACCTGCATGGGAAAGGTACTGGCAATGTGTGGACAGGTAGAGGGGAAGTTTCTGAGGACTGTCTGTGTTCCAACCTCAGCCTCCAGATCTCCATTTCATGACCGGGAAAGGGAGAGGCCAACAACATCTTTAAAAAGTCTAAAATAGTTACATGCCATACAGTACATTTTTCTTAAAAACAGTTCCTCAGTATTTAAAAGAAAACATTTCCGACCTCTGCTGGTGTCCACAACACACTGCAAAGGCCCTGGGGAGGAGGTCCTAGAGACCTGTTCTTAATCCCACCAGGACACCAATGATCACCCTGGGAGGGAGGAGGAGGAAACTACACTTGTTCTTTTTTTTAAGGATGGAGGAGGGTCATCTGTCTATGTGTTACTTTCACTGGTTAATAAAGAAACT
>LOJH01022636.1:5809-19823 GCA_001685095.1 Ellobius talpinus
CCAGAAGAGGGCACCAGACCCCATTACAGATGGTTGTGAGCCACCATGTGGTTTGGAAGAGCAGGCAATGCTCTTAACTTCTGAGCCATCTCTCCAGCCCCGGCATTTTTCTTAAAACATTAAAATGATCTAAGCTTCAAAACTGTAAGAATTTAACTTCATAAACATTATTTTTACAGAAGTATGTCAACTTCTTAACTTCCTACCTTCCCCCTGAGCGCCCTTGGAATGTATGTGGAGAGAAGAGCTGGACATAGGTGGAGCTGGCTGGGTGTACTGTGAGGGCAATGGAGGAGGAGGAGGTGTGGCTTGGATTGGATCATAGCGTTTCTCACCGAACGATCTATCCACAGCATCAGTTTCAGGTTTTCCCCTGTTTAAAAGAAAAAAAAAGAAGAAATTCCAATATTGGAAAATGAACCCAATTACAAAACAAGACGCCATTTCTAAAATATCCTTAAAAAAAGTATCTAGAAATGTCACAGTTCATTCTCATGAGTATACCAAATATACAAACAAATTTATCAGCACACAAAAGTCAAGACAGCACAGATACTTGAGAATATTAGTAAAACACCCAGAGGATATCAATTAAAAGGCGGATGAAATTTTGGGTATACTTTTTAATATGTGATATTTATAAAAATAGTAGACTTAAGAAAGTTTTGCAAATATTTTAAGAAATGTTATTTTGGCACAAACCTTCCTTAAACTTCTATTTAGTGTTAGGTACAAATTCTTGGTGTCAGGCATATTCAAAGTGCTATAATACATGATGCCACAGACCCAGGTTTGGCAAGCTTTTCCAGTGAAGAGCCAGATAAATGGCCTTGCCTTTTTGAGCAATGGGGCCTCTGACACAGCTATTCAACTTAGCTGTTATCAGGCAAAATTAGACACCGTCAATCAATAGATGGGCAGAGCTGTGCTCCAGTAAGGCTGGGAAAAACAGGATAGCCTTAAATCTGCCCCGGTTGCCTGCTCTTTGCTCTGTTAAGTGATTGCTAGAGTATCGACACTGCTCTACTTTACAAGGCTTGTCTAGTAAAAGTGTGCCATGTATTCTTTTTTTTTAAATTGCCAATTGTTAATAAGTAACACATAAAATGCAAACAAAAAAATCTAAATAGACCCATAATTCAACACTGCCATCTGAGCCTTACTGCAGAGTGCCAAGCTGCACTGGCATTATGTGCACAGACAATAACATGGATCTGAAAGGTATATTGGTTTTCATATAATATTTTTGTTGAAGAAATCTAGTTTTATGATTAGCTTTAAAATTCGTTGGTACCCTGGTTACACATATTAGACTTAAATATTGAAAGAAGACATTGAGATCTGAAAGTGCACATAATGCCAATGACACAGTGAGGGACATCTCATGGAACAGCCTCACATCAATGCCAATCTTACCACTTGATGTTCCTTTTCAAGTAGTCATAGCTAGTGTAAGAGCCAAGAAATCTAGGTGATGGCAAAGCAAGCGCAATAGAAAAACGAAAGAAAACGGTCAATCTAACTAAGATTTACAGCAAATAGCACTCAAATGTCATTTAAAAATATTAACCAACATCCACAATCTTAACATAATTTGCTTCATAAAAGAACATATGACTAACTCTCATTTAGCCCAAGGAATCGGCAATATATTAACACATATTTAACTTAGTTATGCCCTGCCTGACCACCCACCCCACGTATTTTAGCTGCTGGCACCATAGACAATGCATCTGTGTTCTACACAACTGCAGCTTCTGCTCACCTATGACACAGCAGCTAATGGTGAGCAAAGAAATGAGCCAGGACAGGGTGTAGCTCTGAGGGTATCCGCCTATCACACTTGAGGTCCTAGGCTGGGCTCAACACCAAACACCACGCAATAATGAAAGGGAAAAGCTGCTGGTCAGTTCCAGTAGAGGCAGGTGGATCTCTGAGTTCAAGGTCAGCCTGGCCTGGCCTACAGAGTTCTAGGACAGTACACAGAGAAACCCTGTCTCAAAAAACGAGGAGAGAGAAATGAAGAGGAGAAATGAAGAAAGACAATGAGCAATAATTGTGTCATAATTAATAGATTCTGGAATAAACAAATCACAATTAAAAGAAAAGCTGTATAAAAGAAATGGCGTAAGAGAAGGGATACAGCATGACAGGTACACCTTACTAAAGATGAACTGGCAAATTTGCAAACACATGGACCTTTCAAACATGGCTATGATCAACTATGTTCTTTTTCTTTCTAGCAAGCCCTCATCCATTCTCAGCAGTAAGCTATTGTGTTGAGTAGACGCTTATTTGTTAAACTGCCATGTAACAAAACTCACAGCTTCTCTCCTCTAATAATGTCACTTAACAACTAAAAAGTACTACCTGCCATCAATCTATCGCCTACACTTAGTTCTCAGAAAGTAAGACGGTAAAATAGTCACTATCTATTTCATTCAATGGCAAAATTTACCTGTGAAAACATTAACAACACTAGCTCCTCCCGATCGGTGGGGTGGATGAGTGATGCAACTAGCACACTGTACCTTTTACTGAGCTTCATTAATTCAATAAATACTGTATTCTAGGTAGCATTTTAGACCCCAAAAGTTATACAAGTAACTAAATTTTCACTCTAAAAAAAAAAATCAAACTGACATAAAGTCAAAAATACTTTTCAAGCCAGACCTAATGGTATACGTCTTTGATCCCAGCACTTAGGAGGCAAAGGCAGTTACATGAGTTCAAAGCCAGCCTGTTCTACACAGTAAGTTGCAGAGATACACAGTAAGACCCTGTCTCAAAACACAAAGCAGCAACAATAGTGATAACAAAAAGCTACAAAACAGCTTTTCATCTGATTCACTGGCAAATTTAGACCTAAATGCATTTTTCAAAGCTATATCCTATTTATCAGGAATGTAAAAGGGTACAGTATCTCTTTATATCACTTGGCCTTCTTCTAACAGGAATTAAGAGATAAGCATGACACTTAAAAAATTATCACTTCTGGTCCAAGAAGGCACTTGCTGCAAAGCCAGACAACCTGAGGTCAATCCTCCCATCCCCCTCCACCTAGCCCCACACAAAAAGAAAAGAACCAACTCCCAAAAACTGTTCTATGGTCTTCATATGTACATTGTGGTGCACCCCCCTCTCTCAAAAAAATAAATGCAGGGTTTTTTTTGGTTTTTTTTGAGGTAAAGCTTCTCTGTAGCTTTGGAGCCTGGCTTATTTTTTTTTTAAGACACATTTAAAATTAATACTACTTGGGGCTAGAGAAATGGCTCAGCAGTTATGAGCACTTGCTGGTCTTGCAGAAGACCCTGGGTTCAGCTCCTAGCAGCCATAGAGTGGTTCATAACCATATAACTTCAATTCCAAGGTATCTGATGCTCCCTTCTGATTTCTGTGAGCACCAAGGGCACACATGCACATGTATGGTATACATGCATACATACAAGCAAAAGACCCATACACATTTTTTTAAAAAAGATAATTTAAAAAATACAACTATAGAATACCCCCCTTTTCCTTACCAAGACCTGAGCTTATTAGACTGGATCCTGTCTAGCTCCTAGCAGGCTCCATCTAGTGCTATGCTGGGAAACTAGATCATTTAATGCACTCTGCCGCAATGTGCATCTGTATTTCTCACAAACTGCCTTCTTCAAAAGAAACAAAGATTTAAAGAGATCGCAATATTCTAAAAATCTTTACTAATGATGCCTGGGAAACCCAAGTAACTAAATTGAGTCTTCAATGTTACAAGTTTCAAAATATGTTTTTTTGTTTGTTTGTTTTTGGAGACAAGGTTTCTCTGTGGCCTTGAACTTTGAAGCCTGTCCTGGAACTAACTGTTGTAGACCAGGCTGGCCTCGAACTCACAGAGATCCACCTGCCTCTGCCTCCCAAGTGCTGGGATTAGAGGTGCGCACCACCACCGCCTGGCTCAAAATACATTTTAAAACAACTTCCCTTAGCAGTATATATAAAACAATTTCAGGTAACCCAACGTGTGAGCTCACTGAAAATGTGCATACCTATAATCCTGGGCACAAAACTCTTGTGTGATAGCTTGTCTGAACTACAGTTCCATTTATTTAAAAAAGACTAAGCTAGGGGGCTGGAGAGATGACTCTGTGGTTAAGAGCACTGGCTGTCCTGCCAGAGGACTTGGGTTCAATTCCCAGAAGCCACATGACAGCTCACACCTGTTCCCGGGAATCTGACACACTGACATCCTCACCCAAGTACACATAAAATAAAAATTAAAAAAAAAAGACTAGAAGACTAAGCTGGGTCCATTAGAAATTTGTTTTCCGCCATAATGGAATGCCTGTAGTAAAGTTCATCAGGTAAAGAACGTAGTCCTTCCCTGAATTTAGACACTCCCAAGCATTTCTTGGACCTGGCCTTCTAGACTATCTGCATTTTGATTTAGGATTGCTTGGGCAGCTTCCATAATTTTATAAACAAATTCCTTTGTGACAAAACCCAACTGTTTTTGTTTGTATGGGTGTGACTTTGTGGAGGCACGAGTCTACTGGTGCCTGTGTGGGACCATACCAAACTCTCAGGAACAAAGCCTGTCAGGGTCCAGAGATGTACCAACAGCAGGAAGCACAAATCCACCAACACAGAAGGCAAGAGAGAGAAGAGAGAAGCAGACAGAAAAAGACTAAGAACTAAGGAACTTGTCATTTCATCTCACCTGATCTCTGTAAAGCTGAACTACAAGTCTCTAACAACACCCCAAGCTCCAAAATAAGAAAAAGACAAGTTATTCCTTATCTTCATGAAAACAAAACCAAAACCAAAAAAACAACTGAGTATTTCCTCTCTGTGACTCCCTTACCTACCTACTTTTATGTCTTAAAGACAAAAACAGAAACAAGAAAAGGATCACCATCAAATGTAGGGTTCAGCTCAACTTCAGGTCTTCAGTTCACTCTTTTCACCAAAACTCTGTATGTCTGATGTCAGGGTTATGAGCAAAACCACATACCAAAGCCTCTAGAAGTGGAAGAGCATGGAGCAAGGCACGTGCCAACTTCCTTAGCACCCTGAACTCTATCCAGTTAGCTCTACATTATGCAGCTAGAAGTTTCTGCTTCATCTTAGTTTTAAAGGTAAATCTCGGGTCAAACAACTTACTTTGAGGAATAACTAGAAAAATTTGGCTGACTCTGAGAATGGACTGGTTTAGCAGGCTCTGGGTGGTGGCTGGCAGGAATATGTGCAGGAGGCTTGGTCTCAAAACTTCTTCGGTCAAAATAGGAGAGCTGTTTCCGGTAATATTCTTCATCCTCTTCAGGGTCATAGTGATTTGATCGAACAATATCTTCAGGTGGCTTTACTTGAGGTTTCTGAGGCTCTGGGAGCCTGATAATGAGAAATAAGCAAAACAAATTGTGAGATATTTATTTTATAAAGACAATGAAAATAAAAATTTGGACCCCCCCTGTTTGTATGTACAGGCTGGGGTCGACCTCAGGAGCTGTTCTTCAGTAGTGATCTACCTTGTTTGGTTTTCGTACTTTCATCTTTTTACAGACAGTTGTGACTATTTGGGTTTTAATGGTTTTGTCAACAATCAGCATTTATATTCTAAAATAACATATTCATGCTGCATATGCAAATACAGGCTCCTTTTGCCTTGGAGTACCTTAGGACAACTTAGTAAACTCAATGATTATCTGTGAAGGGGTTCCATTGGTATGATTAACACAGAACTTTTTATGCATGCTCCCTAAATGAATGATTTTAGTGATTTAAACCAGTTTGAGTTTTTCACGCCTGCAAACAGTTCACACTCTGAATGTACTTAAAATGGAGAAAACAATATGGCTTTACAATTTTAAAACTTTTGTTTCAATAATTTGCTTTAAAAACACAAACAACTTTTCCACAGATTTTTTTTCTTAAAAAATTTTTTCCACTAAAGCTTTGTCACAGGGGCACACGAGAGCTTTCGAGCCTCTCCCTGGTTTGTCAGGGTTCATCAGGAAAGCTGGCTCTTTAGCTTGGGGAGTAAGCTCCTCTTCCCCTCCATCAGACTCATGCCTGAGGCACACCCACCTGTAAAGCGTTTTGTCATGCTCACTAAACTGACTCTGAGGAACAGGTTTAGGGCCAGCGAGGGAAGCACTTGGAGGTTTAGATGCTACTTCTGGAGGCTGCAGAGAACAAGAAAGAGATAGTTAACAAGAAAGTATCATTAAAAGAAAGCAGACAGCTATGAACTATCTGAACTCTGCTACTGTATCTACTACAGACTCAGGCTAAAAAGACACAAGGACTTTTTACCTTAAAGCTGGCAGTGTCATTCACATCTTTCTTGTTCTCCAAAGATGCAGATCTTTTGTTTTCAAACATCTTGACTCTGGTGAGCACAGACTGTGGTTTCATTGCTGGATCCTCCTCTTCTTCAGTTAGTGTTGGGGGTGGAGGCTGTGGTTTGGTAGTTGAGGCCAGAATTTCTGGCTTCTGTTGCGAGGAAGGTATTAGAGGAGGAACAACTGCAGCACCATGGAGAGGCTCATAGTGGCCTGTTTTGGAGGTAAATCCCTGTGGGGGTACTTGCTCATAACTTCGTGAGTACTGGTCAAAGTACTGCTTGGGCTCAGATGACTTAGGACCTGATGAAGAATAGGGTTGAGCTTCTGGCCTGTATCTGTTGTGCACCTCATATCCAGAAGTTGACTGTTCTTCGTGTCGGAGAGTAGAGGTTCGAGGCAGCTGTTCATAGCGTGGTCTATTGTCATATGACAGAGAGGCTGGTTCTTCAAAACGTGGGAAATAACCTCTTTCTGAAGGCTCTTCAGGATGCTGTCTGGAGTCCAGGTCTCGAGGATGCTGATTATCAAAAGAAGGCCGAGGCTGGTAGGGCTGTTTGTCATCATAATACGACCACTGGTCTTCATAGGTAGGGATTCGATCTTCATATCGTAGGCGATGGTCATAGTTTCGAGAAAACTGGTCTGTGTAGCCTGAGGAGTCATACCTGTATGCAGGTTGCTCAAGGTCTCTGCTGGCTTGTTTTTCCATGTATGGAAGTTGGGGTTCATAGGCCAGATTTGGCTCTTTATCTAGCCTCTGCCCTGGGTGACCAAGAGCAGGTTGTTTTAAAATATGGTTTTGTCTCATCATTTCTTCAGGATATGGCTCCTTCCTAAACACCTGCATAAAAAAATCCATATTTGAGGACAAAGGATTCTTTATAATTCTGTTCTATTTTATTAGGCAACGACAAGTATTAAGTTATGACTTTAAAATGTGAAATGGCATACCCTACCATTTCTGATAGGGACAGATTAGGAGAGACATAGCTCAAGTGGAAGCTGACAACTTACACTGCAGGTAAGAGTGCTTATACTTTAGCTTGTACCACCAAAAAGTAGGGAAAGATAATTATTCATTTAGCAGAAAACTAATTTACTGAATGACTGATTCTATTTGATTTTGATACTGAAGATAAAAATCACAAAGAAAATTTATGGCCACCATAATTTATATGAACATAGAAATGTTATGCTGAGTCTCAACTATGTAGTAAAGAATTCTAGAAGACACTAAAATCAAAATTAAAAGTAATAAATATTGAAGCACAAATCTTAAAAGGCTTGGTCTCAAATAATCAATATACCATTCGAAGCCATGCAAACTACAACACTGAAATGATTTGTCTTGTTGGAAAGCATTAAAGTGTATAAAGCCCAGTTTAAAAAAAAAAAGAAAAAGGCAGAAGGAAAACTTAAAGGGCGAAGCAGTACTAATCATGTGCCAGGTGGATGGAGAACAACAAATCAGTGCAGCACTGCAGCACGGGTACCTCTGTCGGCTCTACATGCGGCGACAATGATGGTCCTTCATCTCTGAGCACCATGTCAGCTGTCTCAGCACTTGGTGCTCCTAAAGAATCAGCCTGTGATGATGCGTGTGAGGTAGGAGGGGCTGGAGTGAGCTCCTCCCGTCTGACACTGGCATTAGCTAACTTTACATTAGGGTTAGCTGCAGAGGCTGGTGGTGCTGGGTTCGTTTCAGGCGAAAGGTAAGGGACTGGAGATGAGGCTTCCGCTTTCTGTGAAGTGTTTAAAATGTTTTAAATAAAGTGTTTCTGGCTATTACTAACTTGCTGCATAATTAATAATGACTGGTAGACATTAAGTGTGCTAATTAACAATGTTCACTATGACCTCATGTGCTATAGTTTTGTTGAAAATTTCGATATAATGCTGTGTAAGATGAACGCAGAAAACTCAGAAAAAAAGCCCTTGGTACTCTCGATCTGAAATTCAAGATTAAGTTGTAATCTGAGGAAGAAAGGAATATTCTTTAACTTATGACCACATTCTTAAACCTCATAATGCACCTCTAACTAAAAGCGCCGAATGCTTGCTGCTTACCTGTTGAGAGGCTGTCTTAAGTCCAGGGGAGTCTATTCTATGAATAGGTTGTGGCTGCGCTTGTGGTGAATAAGGAGGATATGTTTGGTTTTCATGATGCATTCCAGAGGAATCCTCTCTTACAGGCTCAGAGGACCGTGTAATGGCAGACTCCGGTGGAGTCCCCACCTCATCATTAAGAGTTTCATCTAGTTCTTGATCAGTGTAGGCCCCGCCTTCTGTATCTGTATCTTCATAGTCAGAAGTGTGTCTACTGTCCGTGCTATACATTGAGTACTCACTACCTGGGGCTGACAGGTAGGACAGACGATCATCATGCAAATCAAGGTCATCACTTGTAGCACCATCCGCCTGGGTCAAATAAAAGTAAATCAAAAATTTTATTCAGTAGTTCTTTAAGAGATGGCCTTTATTTTACAAGAGAGATTGAAAAGAATATTTTTCTTTGGAGAAATCGTTATCTATTTCTTGAAATTTCTGATGAGGAAAGTCAAGAAGATTGTACAAGCACACATGCAGATACACATAGCGTCCCGAGATCAGAAGGGCCTGGATGATCAAACAGTGGCTGACTAGCTAGGACAAATGTAGCGCACAGCCACAGAGAACAGGAAGGAACTCTGGCATGACACATAGTTACAAACCTAGTCACTAGCTTTTCATCCAAAAGCAAGGCGAAGAAAGAGAATGCTATTAAACCAAGCTCACACAAATAAGGGCACACTGACGGAACAGTACTTGTGAGAACAACCATGAAAATAAACCCACAGGAAGCTGAGTAAGAAACACTGTATTTATAGTTAGGCAGCAGATTGTTTTTGAATTGGCAGGTAGCCTCTAAAGCTTCTATGAAACAACAGAAAGCCATCACCTGCAGGACGGCCATCTCGGTTAAGAAGACACTCTTTCCACAGAAGGAGTTAGCGATGGATGAAAAAGGAAAACTGTCACACTTTCCTTCTGCAAGTGACTAAGACTTGAGTTAATTCCTGACAGGCTGGGGGGGGATGAGCTTCAGAGCAGATCAGAGAGAACATGAGAAGTACACGAGGAAAAGGGAACTACTGGTTGTAATCAGCAGACTCACAGGATACCAGTTTGAAACCAGTACTAGGATTAAACAGCAGTCTCGGAAGATCTTGCACGAGAAGTAATGCAATTAGAATCCTGAAATCACAAGGATTTCTTCCATTACAGCATGGACTACTCTGTGAGAAGTGTTGAGATTCATTCTCTAGGCAGATGCACTAAGAGTAACTATCAGGTGTGGTGCAGCTCTGCGAACCAGCTGTGCCAAGATCATGACCTTGGGAGCCAGGTCTCCTCAGTGCTTTTCACGCCCTCACTTGCTTCAGTGAGAGACTGACCTCAAACACTGCCCTGGTGGTAAGACGAGGGAAGGCTCTGTGTCAGGCTAAAGGCAGAGCACCCCAGGCTGTGCTCGGTTACAGTAGACTCTCTCCCACTGATCTCTAACGTCCAGAAGAGAAGTGTTCTTGCCATCTATTCTAATCATTAACCTGCTGGGAAGGATTTAAAGCTTGCAGAAGAAGCACAGAATCCATTGATCTATCTAGCTTCTTGAAATACAGAAGTGAGCAAAAGCCATGGCTATTCTGAAGTAGGAAATGTATCTTAATATTAAGAAAATCTCAGGATGATGTTTCTTGATTTCACAGAAAAAAAGTGTGTCAAATCTTACAAAAAAGTAACTCTGTGGCAATTAAGTCAAAATTGTTAATTCAGGAAAGTTGGTGAAAATGAAAAATTTATTTTCTTCAATAATCTGTCCATTCTGATTAAATGTATTTTGGATGGAAGGGGCAGAAGAGAAATCAAGTCTGATTTGAATTGGAATGACTTCTCTGATTTACGAAATGCATCAAACCAGGTAATATTAAATGTTGTATCTTTTCTTATATAAAAAGTTGGGGTATTCTTTTATTTTAAAACCAAGTTAAATATACAAAAGTATTATAAAGAAAACTATTGAAAATAAGGATTTGTGACTTAACTCACAGGACAGGCAGGTGTGTCTAACTTTGTGCATCCAGGGAATAACAAATGCACAGACTAATTTTAAGAACTCAGCTCAAGAGTGAAGGGCATCAGCACTCTACTTGGCACAGGCTGCAGGAGAGCTGTGCAGCTGCAGATGATTAGCACGAAGACTCAATCCCTCCATCAGCTGCCACCAAGTAAGCCTTGGTGTGTTGTTGTAAAGTGGCACAGTGAGGTTGTCCACTGTGACTTTCCTATCAGTGTCCAAGATGACATGTGAGTTACTCATATGGCCTATTACATCATCTGCACAGTCCATCTCCCAAGCTGGTGCACAATGAGAACAATTATGATTCTGATGCTTTATTATAGGTGAGAACAATCATGTCACCTCTAGCTGTAAACGTTTAGCAATTTTTCTTGCAGAGGTCACATGTTTCTGGATAGGGACGCACTAAGCATGCAGCATGCATGGCCAGAGCATCTGCACAGTAGCCAGGCAGAGAAAGGGAGGGAGGAGGCATGCAGGAGCAAAACACGGAACTCAAACCAACAAGGCAATAGAAAAACTCAACTGAAAACAAGCCAAAAACCCAGAGGGACTCTTAATATTCCCTAACAATCACATGAATCTGACAAAGGCAGAAGACTTTAAAAACAAAGACTCCTTTAACAGTGTACCTTGAGGAAGCAACTGTCTCTCCAAACAAATAGAACTTTCCCACCCAAGACTGCTATATACCAGGCTAACAACAGAAAGCAGCTACTTTAATTAGCCACTGGGTATATGTAAAACCACAATTCAAAGCCAGAAAAAGATCACAAATTTATTATTTCCCAGTTGGTTGTAGTATGGATGTTAAAGGTAGGTGCCACTGGGGGAGGTGGAGAGAATTCCTATGGTAAAATGTGAGGGCACAGTGTTTATTTTCAATGTTTCCTAGAACTTTCATGGGCTGGTGGCTCCTACAACACTCCTGACAGCCATCGGGGGGCGGTGTTTCCCACACACTGCCTGTCTTTTTACAGAGAGCCCTCCTCACTCAGGTTATAAATTCCTTTCCCTTCAGGGGAAGAAACTGAAGCCACATTCAAAGCTGTCTCTCCCCAGCCAGACAGGGACAGAGTCAGATAAGTCTTTAACAGAGAGCCGCACTAGATTAGTCATTTGGTTAAACAGGGACTATAACAAGCTTTCCACTTTATAACTGCTACACACAAATGATAAAAAGCATTATAAAGGCTAGCTTTTCCAAAATTATTTACAACTATTTAGCTAGTAAGAAAAGAGTGGCAACTCAAAGGCATTTACCTTAGTTGTGAAATTTAACAAGTATAAAAAGTAATAGGAGGTTCCATACCTTCCCCTCAGAGACCCACACCAGCTGATTCTGTTGCTGCTGAATGGCTTCTTTCAGGGCACCGTACCAACCATCATTCATGGAATTTAAGTTAATTGTAGCTGCAAATGAATGAACAATGTAGTTTTATTTTATGGTTAGAACATGGCCACAAGGGAGGAGAGATCACCCAACCCTGTCTATCAGCAGTCTGAGGAATACAACTATTTCAAGTTTTTAGTTAGGCATTCATTACACTTTTCCTTTCAACCAAACATTTTTAGGTTTTAAATTAACAGTAAGCTCTCTAAGCAGATATCATAAAAGTATCAGCATTTGAATAACATACTCACTTGTAAAAAGATGGTGATTATTTTTACGAAGTTTATGAGATCGTTCATATAGTTTCCGGGCACTTTTCCGAGACTCTGGACATAACCTCATCCTCATTGTTTTCACGCCTTGCTTAGAGTCAGGGTTAAGGAACACAACAATTGGATACCACTGAGCATAATTAAGACGATCAACTGCATTTGGTGTTACATCTAATAAAGCGTGTTTGTCCTAGAGACAGGAAGGAAAATACACATGAAGATACAAAACACCATTAAAAACCATTCTCTTCTGAAAAAGCCACAGGCTCTGCTATACTTCATTAAAAAAAATTGTAATGTGAAGTTAATTCAGTAATATCCAGTCCAACTAAAAAAAAAACAAACTTTTCATCAGCTATTTTTAAAACTTAGCTACAAGGCTTGTAAGCTAACTATTACCTGTGCTCAGGCTGTCACAGTCAGAGCAGCAACTTAATGTTCCTGGCATCTCCTTCCATACACAAACACTCTGAATTGCACTGCTACGACAGACTGCCAATTGCATCCAAACACCACCATTCTTATAGCAACGAAGGCTCTACTGATGTTGATCAGGACTATATTCTTGAAAGAATTAATGCTTTTCTTCAGAAAGGGCTTAATTTTCTTAGACTACACTAGTAATTATGTTTGGAAAATTCCCCTTTGTTAAAAATTAAATCTCCTCATCAAAAACATAAGCATTACTGTTTATAAAGAACGGGTTAACTTATAATAACTTACTTGATCTATGATTTGCTTTATTGTATGAAGGCGAATAATGCCAGAGCTACGATGGTCAGTTCCAGCATCTCGTGGTTCACTTTCTATTCATGAAGACAGGACAAAAACATCACATCAGAATTTCTCAAGAACTGGGCACACAGACTTGCTAGAGTAACGCCTGGTTGTGGGCGTGCTGTACATTGTGGCATGTTTAGCACTATCCACTAGAGGTCAGTAGCAAGTCATCAGGGTAAGCCCCATTCATCTACTGTAAAAAGCAAAAATGCTCCCATCACAAAGGGTGGGAACTGCTAAAAGAGATGCTCCCTATACCAGGTCAGAGAACGGTTCCTAACAGAACCACGGTTAATACAAGAAAGATGATGCACTTGCTTTGGGAGAAGAACTAAGGAGGCATTCCCCAAGAACTTTAGTAATCAAGATAAATATTTTGAAGTGGTACTTAAAAAAAAAGCCACATTAAAAATAAATAAAAGGTAACATCACAAAATCATAAGCTAAACAAGTACGTAGAATATAAGTAAAAAAGTTATTTAATAAATAAATACCTTATCAGAGATGATGATTTTAAAAATTATATTGATTACTTTGCTTTTAAAGTCAGGAGAGTGAAATTGTAATAAATTATTATTTGCTACAAACAAAATATGTATTTTTTTTAATCCGGGTTTTAAAATGTTTGCTTTTTCTTCAGTGTTCCTTCTACTCCATTAATATTCTGGGGGGGGAAATAGGTCCTAAAAATTCTTGAGCTTATGGGCTTAAGGATGCTTTTTTCCCCCTTATTGTATAAGGCTTAGTTTCCTACCATCCTCCACAGGGACACAAAAATTATGGTCTCATTTGTGTGGCACCCTGACATGGAGAAGCTACCTAATGGGCTGAGACCAGCAGTAATGCTGCAGCAGCAAATGGCCTGGGGATTTCCAGTCAGCTGCCTCACCCACAATAACAGCTGTAAGCACTGAGGCTATGAGGCCGCCTAGTCATCCTGGCAGCCCCCTCTTCTCCCTCATAATAATCTAACACGGCTGGGGTCAGTTTCCAAACAGCCACCACAGAGGTCTACAGTGACACATGTGACTCTGGACACAGGGAAACGGGAAGGGGAGGGAAGAGGCTCTGGGGTCTCAAAGTGAAAAGGCAGAGAAGTCTGGAAGGACCACAGGCTCCAAGGAAC
>LOJH01022637.1:4527-18358 GCA_001685095.1 Ellobius talpinus
AATTTTTATACTTGATTTCTGTTCTTATTGTATATAGTTTTGTATTGGGTTTGGAACACTCTTATTTAGACATAAATGGGATTGATGGACAACCTCCTTCAGCCCATGGCCTTTAAGAGGCTGGATCAGGTTGGGGTATGACTTTGGGTACCAAAAAGCTGTCGTCCTGCCTCACTTGGTCTCTTCTTCCTGCAAACCGTACATGGATATCGGACCCTATTCCTATTTCCCCGCTGTGATCCATGAGTTCCCTTTTAATACTCTATTCAGAGTTATCTTAGGATTATTTGACTTGTGTTCTCCACATTTGATGTGTTCTGTATCAACATAAACTTAAACATTGTGGGATTATTTTATATAACTGGGTTACACAATTCTAGGGTATGGACTTTGAAGATGATCATGTCACAAAGTTAAAAGGCGGGATACAACTCTCTTGACAGCTATCATTTGCCAATAGCTCTTTGGCTAGAACTTCTTGTCTACCCCTCTTCTCTGTGAATCTATAATTTGCAATTCAAGTTTTAATTTAAAATTATCTTTAATCTAAAAAAAATTGTGAAAAGTATAAAGTCAAAATAATAGTCACCATATTGTTACCAATTAACTCTTGATACATTTGTGTAATTCTCTCTTATTGCTCTCCTTACTTTGACTGCACATTTTTTGAATACAAATGTTTGCATAGTTTCCCAGAAACTATGCCTTTCTAGCTTCTAATCTCTTCCTGTTATATCGTTTTCTTCCCCTTGGCATCTCATCGTTTACTGATGAGTTCAGTTTTAGTTATAGGATGGACTCTCGGGACATTAAACTCCTCTTCCTCTGTCTTCTGTACACATCTTCAAGGGAGCAACCAAATGCTATCATTCTTATTTCTGTTTTTCTTATCGAGTTGCTAAAAAGCATACCCTTCTCATTCCACAGCCACACAATCAAATGTAGTATCTGAACCTCAAAATCCACAGCAAATATCTACTGAAATCAGACAAAAAATATACAGATGAGAGCTCTTCACACACCTTTTTATCTTTTAACGGAATCAAGATGATCTGTTTAAAAACAATATAAACACATTGATCTGAAAGTGTCAAAAACTGTAAAAGCCTAAATTGTTTTATTTTTTCACTAATTATTTGAGAATTTGATACAATGTGTTTCGATTATTTACCTTTCTCCCCAATCCTTCCAGATCTGTTTCCCTTGCCCTACTGTCTTTTATTTTTTTTTTAATTCAACAAGTCCAATTTGTGCTGCCCATATACTTTTGTATGTGTGGCCTTGCACTGGAGCTTGGTGGACCTATCAGGGCCTCCTCTTTAAAGGAAACTGACCCTCTCTCTCAGCAGCTTTCAGTGGCCAATAGTTCCTTAGGGAGGGGAGAACTTCATGCCCACTCAGCTTTCCAGGCTGGAATTTTGTCTGGTTTGGACCTGCACTAGTCTTGTGCCTGCTACCACAACTGCTGTGGATTCTAGGTGCAATAGCCTTGCTATGGCTGGAAAGTACTGTTTCCTTGTCATCCACCAGCCTGGCGCTTACATCTTTCTCTCCCCTCTTCTGTGATGATTCCTGGGAAATAAGAGTGGGATATGAATGCCCCATTTACAGCTGAGCATTCCATGGTCTCTAATCCTCCTCAATTTGATTATTTTTGGTCTGTATCTTTACCACCTTCTGCTGAAGAAAGCAAGCGTCTCTGATAAGAGTTGAGAGATTTACTCCTCTGGGTTGCCATACCACATGGCTCCTTAAACTTCTTTTTCCACTGTTAATTATTAATTATGTTTGACCAATCAGTGGGAAGACCTAAACTGAAGTCTTTCAGCTATGGACAAAGAATCATAGTAGAAAGATGTACAGCTGTGTTTATACTTACCTGAACTTGAAAGGGGAAGCAACAGATGGTTATCTACTAGCAATCTGTTTATAAAAGTGAGATGGCTTCTGGCCAGTAACTTCCGTTAAAACGAAAGGCTGAAACATTGAAACCCAACCTATTAACAAAGTGGGTAGCCTTTGAACAGACTTGAATAACTTACATGTTGGATACACTTCAAATCCATCTCCAACTCAACACCTGAGATTTATATATGTTTGACACTTCTTGAATGCACTTTACATTTGTGAAACATTATTTCACTTAGTTACAGCTCTCAAATACTGAATATGTCAGTGGTATAATACTGAAAAATCCCAGTCATGAAAATTACTATCAACATCAGTAAAAATACTCTTTAGTTACAGGGCAACAGTAAAGGCAATAAAGTCAAAGTGATGAGTCGAAGTTTTCTAGACTTCTTGTTTTAACTTGGAGATCAAATTTTGTCCCATGTAACAAGTATGGAAATGTCTGTATCTAAACACATGCAGCCTGTCAGACATTTTAGTGAACATGTTTCACTATAGGGAGGCTGTATAATAGTTCTCCACTGAAACACATGGCTTTTCTTCAAGAGTCTGATCACCTTTCAATAGAATGTAGACAGACTTTGTTAAGTTCTTCCTTCCTTTTTCATAGAAATATTTAGGAATAAAGATATTTATGGTTTCAGTAAACCATTTCTAACTGCACACCCATAGCAGTGAAGAATAAAAGGACTATCAGCCCGTGGCTCCATTTACCACTACCTTTGTGTCCCCAGTGATAATCACAATGGTGAAAAGGGCAAACCACACCTCAACATCACCTGCCTTCTCACATGGGTCTTAGCAACACATTTTGAGAACTGATACTTAATGCAAAGCACAGAACCCCCAAATCTTACCTACACAAATTTTGTTGCCGAATTATATCCTTTAAAATGTTTAAGGAAGACAAATAAGCCCCTGTGGAAAAAACATTAATAATAGCATAGGCTGTAATTATCTGTAGCACTGAGCACTGCAATTACAAGTCCTATGAAGAAGTTGAAGTCTTTGTCTACATTTGACTATTATTATTCTATATGGCAAAATATCAACATTGGCACATGTATAATTCCATATGAAGGAATTTGGAATTTCCTTTTAATCAATACAGTTCTGTAAGAATAATATTAAAGCCAAGTGAGGTAAAACGGCATGAATGTGAAAAGCGGGATGCACAGCAACTTAGAAAACAGTATGGCTAAGTGACTTACTTAGTCCAGAACTCTACAGAACAATACCACTTCTATACTTCTATATTTTTTTGCTGTTGAGTTTTTGAGGGTTTTCTTTGTTTTGCTGTGATGCTCATGCTAGTTTTCAACTTCTGAACTCAAGTCTCCAGCCTTAGTCTCCACTGTAGACAGGACTCCAAATATACAAAACCATGGCTCATCAATTTTTGTTTTTAAGCTGCTCAATATATTTATTTTTGCTTACATGCACTGTGATATACTTGTAGGCATTATTCTGTAGGCTATTCAACCACCTAAAGTTTAAATGGAAAGTCTCTATGAAATGAGAAGAAATATTCCCTCTGTAGATATTAAGAAGTATCATTTCTTTTTTTGATGTTCATGAAATCTCATTATATGGGATGCATGAACTTAAGTAGAAGCCCACATCTGCTTTGCAATGTGGGCTTCTGAACCAGTGGCTGTTTACTGGACAGAACATCATACATAATAACTCTCTTGTCAATGGATCCACAGGTAAGGTCATTCTGTAAATTAAATAGAATATCAGCACACCCTACTGCTCTTGAACCCTGGTGTCTGTTTTGATCACAGAACTGCAATACATAGCACCCGAACCTAAGTAACCACAGCCATGAATTAACAAAACCAAAACTGATAATCTGTGCTACATTACAAAGATGTACATGAATCGGCTTCCAAAGTTACAATTATAGATGGGTTTTTGAACCACAAAAGCTATTCTCTACTGAACAGAGCCGAAGGTACCTTCTCAGTTATGTCTAGCTTTTGGAATTGATGGCTCCTACTTAGGTCAATAAATAGCTTAGCACATGTGTTATTTAGTTTGTGCTGGCTTGATACCTAAGCTCCCTTTACATTGGCTTCACTAAGTCAAAGATATCGAGTACTTCATCTGCACTTCAGGAGGACGAACTGGGTTATTTCCATTTGGCCAGCTTTACAATTCTAAGCACAGGGGCTGCGGTGACTAAAGCCTCTAATTTATGAACTCTAAAATCATCTAAATCCTGAATCACAGAGATCTTAATCTTCTACAGTAATTGTTGAGGTTTAACATGTCTGGGTTTGAAACCGACAAAGGCAATCTTAACAGTTCCTTTGGTATTCTACAGTAATAGTTTCTTAGAAAGTACCCCAGTTGAAGAAACACCAAACCAAACCCAATCTACCATATTCCCTTAGAGTTACTCCTACTCCCCAGCTATCTCTCTGGAACCCCTCAGTTCTTAGACATTATACAATTCACAACTAACCTTAATGATGTGGTGCTTTGGATATGAAATGTCCCTGATTGGCTTATGTGTTGAACACTTGGTACCCAGCTGGTGGTGGTGTTTGGGGAGGTTGTGGAACCTTTAAGGGGTGACCACTTGATGAAGTAAGCCACTGGGGATAGGCCTTCAGGCCTTGCAGCATGACCCCATTTTCTTTTCTCCTTCTGCTTTCTGGATGTGGATGCAATGGGATCAGCCAGCCTCCTGATCTTGCTTCCATATACTCCCTGCCTTCTGCTGTGCTTTTCCTGGTATGATAGACTGCGTCTCTCTGGAACTGTACACCAAAATAAACCTTATTTCCTTCAAGTTGATTTTGTTGGGGTGCTTGTCATAGCAACAAGAAATGAAGCTAAGACAATGAGAAAATATTATATGAATCTGACACTTGTAACTCCAATGAATTTCTTACTCTGTCCATCATGGTCTTAAAACATACTTCAACTGAAGTTGAATACCACTCCTTAATCCTAGCAGATCACCCCAGCTGCAGCCCAGGCACTCCAGGCATTGCAGCCCCCTCCTGTCTTTCAAACCAGGTGATCCTTTAGGGATTATGAAATATCACTGAAGAAATTAAAACACTGCAAGTTTCATACCCTGGTTAGTTTTATCCATTTCCCCTGCTGCTACACCTTGGCAAAAGAAGTGGATCTGAATGAAGAGTGAAACTACTCGATGAGTATGAACCACATTCTCACATTTCACAGACTATGTTTTATGTGGAAGCAAGGTATACAAATTAGAGGGAAAATTAATCAAGTCCTGAAATATGTCTTTGAAACTCATGTGTATAAACTTGTATTTGTGTGTACTCCAGCTATACCTCATGCACCTAAGTGTGTACTATCTCTCCAAACAGTAGCACCAACTGGGGACCTAGTCTTTCATACGTGAGCTTGTGAGAGATGTCCCACCCAATCTATAATATTACTATAGGATAATTTCACAAGTTTTGTTTTGAGGATTATTTTAATGCAGTCAATGCTATTTATTGATGATAGCTAATGGCCTGTTACAACTTTTTAAAAATTGAGAAGAATTTATCTTGACATCTCTTAAATTTAGAGTCACATAAACAGGAAGACAATAAATGTGTCATAGGGAAAAATGTGTACCTTTGTATTCTGAAATTTCTTTTCTGTAAATGAACAAAATATTCCATGCCTAAGACTCTACAATGAAATGCTACATTGTAGTAGGGAGGGCTATTTGTTTGTTCCCAGCATAACCACACAAAACTGAATTATTTAAATTGCTGCTTGACCTATTAGCTCTAGCTTCTTATTGGCTAGGTCTTACATCCTAAACTGACCCATCTCCATTAATCTGTGTATCACCATGAGGCTGTGGCTTACCGGGTAAAGTTCCGGAGTCTGTTTCCGGCAGGACAACATGGCTTTTCTCTAACTCCACCTTCTTTCTCCCAGCATTCAGTTTAGTTTTCCCCCACCTAGCTCTGTTCTGACCTGCGCTGCTACAGGCTCAAAGCAGTTTCTTTATTCATTAACCAATAAAAGCAACACATNCATCTCCATTAATCTGTGTATCACCATGAGGCTGTGGCTTACCGGGTAAAGTTCCGGAGTCTGTTTCCGGCAGGACAACATGGCTTTTCTCTAACTCCACCTTCTTTCTCCCAGCATTCAGTTTAGTTTTCCCCCACCTAGCTCTGTTCTGACCTGCGCTGCTACAGGCTCAAAGCAGTTTCTTTATTCATTAACCAATAAAAGCAACACATAGACAGAAGGACCTCCCACACCACTACACCATGCACAATTCTTGTATGGTTTCAAATGTTTTTTTTATTGAAATACTGTCCTTCTAATGAATTCAGAGTTTTTCTTGTCCCCAATATTTAAATATTTTCACTTAAGAAATATTGCCTTTGACTTAAAGGTAGTCAAAGAAATGTAAAGCAAAAGATACTTATTAAATGAATGAATATGAGATATAAACACTGGAGTAATGAAAACCAATAAAATCTAGAGCAAAACAAAATGAAAATGCTGTAAGAAGTTATTTTGAAAACTCAGAACTTTAGGTCCACTTTCTGAAAACGTTGAAGAAAGCCCACTGATTACCAGAGTATTTGTATTTCTGCTCACAATACTATGCCTCTAGAAAGAGTGGAGTTTGCTTCTTGGATATTGGACTTACACTGCAATAAAACCTGAGTTTTATTCCATATTGTTACTGGAATTACACACACACTTAATCCCAGCACTTGGGAGACAGAAGAAGGTGGATCTCTGAGTTTGAGGCCAACCTGGTCTACAGAGTGAGTTCCAGAACAGCCATAACTAGACAGAGAAACTCTGTCTTAAAATAAGAAAACAAAGTCAGGCAGTGGTGGCACACACCTTTAATCCCAGCACTTAGGAGGCAGAGGAAGGCAGATCTCTGTGAATTCAAGGCCAGTCTGGTCTACAAGAGCTAGTTCCAGAGAAACTACAGAGAAACTCAGTCTCAAAAAAACCAAAAAAAAAGAAGAAAAAGAAAAAAACAACAAGAGAAAGAAAGAGAAAATAAGCAAACAAAACACAAAAAGAAACTCAGTGTCATTTCCTGGAAAAAATGATTTTTTTTCACTAAAACTTTCTTATATAATATAGTTTGACCATAGTCTCTTCCCTCATCCAAGTCCTTCTACATCTTCCTCACCTCCCTACCCACTCAAATGCATGTTGTTTTCCCTCATCTCAAAAAAAAAGAATCCAGACAACAAAACACCAATGAAATCAAACAACAAAAACAAGACAAAAGCACACAAAATATCACAGGAATCCATTTTCGTGTCGGCATGGAGCCTGAGAAAACTGATTTCCCCTTTTCTAACAGGTTTCATTTGCAAATAGAGTCCTCTTAGAATGGGACTTGGTGTCTATTTCCCTTCTCAGTGCTGGGACTAAGTCTAGTTTGAACGTGTGGGTCTTGAGTGTGCTGACACAGTCTCTATGAGCTCATATGTCTAGGCATCACCCACCATCTCTGGTTCTTACAGCCTTTTCACATCCACTTTCCCATAGATCAGTGGGCCTTTAAGGGAGGGGTTTAAGACGAACATCTCCTTTAGAACTCAGTGTTCCACTGTCTCTCACTCTTTGCACAGCGTCCAGTTGTGGATCTGTGTGTCAGTTCCCATCTGCTGAAAGATGCTTCTCTGAGGAGGGGTGAGTCGTACCCCTATATAATCTATATAACAATTCTTATTCAAGTTAAAATAGCTGAGATCAATAAACAAATGACAGCACATGCAGGCAATGACTGAGAGAAAGAAGAACACTTCTTCATTGCGAACTGGGAGTCCAAACTGGTACATCCACTCTGGAAATCAGTATGAAGGTTCATCAAAAAGCTGAATATGGATAATTTTAAGCTATGTTTTTAGGCCACAAATAATTATCCATTCAATACATATTTCCTCAGCAACTATTACCTTGTCAAGGCATACAAAGAATATTTAAGATGTGTACTCTGCAGCATACAAGGATAATACAGGTTTAAGCTATTGAGTATGAGACAGTAGACAAACAATTTAGAGGCTCTCACAGGAAAACAATCAAATGTAGACCTGAGTGTGAAATGACTCTCAATGTGTGTGTGTGTGTGTGTGATTTCTTAGAGAGATAAGGAGTAAAGCATATTTACTCTATATCACGTATACAGAAATGATAGGAAACATGTTTTTAGCCAAAAGTTATTAGTTATTTGAAAGTTGCCACTCTTACATTCAATGAATATATTACCTTCCATGGGTCCAGGAGATTCAGATGAGAAGGCAGAAGTACAGTTAAGCACTGATCTGGCTTTAGCATTCTTTTTCTCAGAACAAAGAAAATAGCTGTAAAGAATTTTTTTTGGATAAACAGAACAAAAGATTTTTTTTGGTTTCTGAAGATATTTCTAGATAATGGAGTCTGTGGTAATTTGAATGTAATTGGCCCCCATAAACTCACTGGGAGTGGCACTATTAGGAGGTGTAGTCTTGTGGGAGGAATTATGTCACTGTGGGGGTGGGCTCTGAGGTCTCCTCTGCTTAAGATACCACCCAGTAACTCAGATCACTTCGTGTTGCCCAGGAGTGAAGACATAAGAACTCTCAGCTTCTCCAGCACCATGTCTGCTTGTACACTGCCTTGCTTCCCACCCTGATGATAATGGACCAAACCTCTGAAATGTAAGAGAGCCACCACAATGAACTGTTTCTCTTTATAAGAATTGCTGTGGCCATGGTGTCTCTTTACTGAGAATCTTCTTTTAAAAAGTAGATGAGCCCTGAGCATGTGTTATCTATTAATTCCACCATCTTCCCACAAGAGAGTTTGAAGAACAACTATAGCTCACTCTACTTTTCACTAACCTTTAGCTTTGAGCAGATTGTCTGTTCCCTAGGCTGTGGGTCAGAGCTCACATCACTGAGCTGCCAGCTTCCACACTAACGTATACTATTGTACTCCCCAAAAAGGGGTATAAGCATGTGTGTAGTACCTTGTAATACAAGATTTCTGATACACAACCAACACTAAACATTGCTAAGCTGAAGGCAACTAGAGTTACTGTTTCCTTTTGAGTCAGTGAAAGGGGAGGCAAACATATCAGATACTATCTCATTTGAACTTACGCATGAGCCAAACTGATGTCTGTCTGGCGTCACTTTGACTGTGTTTCCATATCTATACTATCCATTTATGTACACAAATTTTTGCCATAAAGATACTAGGCTGGAATAGGGGTACACTACAAAACAAATCTCAATGCAATCAGCTTTTTAAAGGTCATATATCCAGATACAGTCATGTTCTAAGATAACAGGAGTTAGATCTTCCACAGAGACCAGTTTGGTCTTAAGCCCAATCCTCACATGCTTCCTGGGGCTATGTCAACAGAGACCAGTTTGACTATAGAACCCAATCCTCATGGGGATATGCAAAATAAGGATTCATCACCATTCATGAAGCACCCTTCAAAAGAGTAAATAAATCTAAGCCAATTTAAGCACATGCACATATATGACAACTAATTTTCATACCATGCGAAGAACAGAGGGATGTGCTAAATGGCACCATAACACAAATCCAGAATGTAGGATATTCTGTAAGAAAAAAGATTTGGGATTTACTTTTCCTCAAAAATAGATTTTTTTTAATGGAAGAGAAATTTGAGGTGTAAGATACCTATTAGTGAAGGGATATAGACAGGAAGAAAATATTTTTTACAGTTGTTGCATAGCCCCATGAATAGAGTTATCAATAGGATATTGTGTGAATGTACATATATGCAGTATATGTAATATAGCCTACATGTCATATGTACCATTTATTATATACATAGTCATTATCATGATTTTGGATTCCATGAGTATATAATTATATTTCAATTTGTAACACACATATTCAAATAATCAAGTGACAGAAGAATGTGAATGCAAGACAGACAGACACACAGAGAAGGGGATAAAGAGAGCTATCAAACTCAGAGTCTATATTTTGGATCTTTAATTGAACTCTAAAAATAGATATTTTTCACAACTGGAGAATATCATACATAAACTATGTAGTGGATGACAATAAAAGCTGCTAATCTTGTTGGGTACAACATACAACACTGTCAGTCTGATCTTTAAGGATCTTAGAATGGAGGTAAATATTCAAGTATTTTCAGAAGAGAGTAAATAATGTAGAAACAAATTATATATAGTGAAAAAAGAAAAAGAAGATTTATAACTATTAACGATGGTGGATGGATACAGAACTCATTCTTTTTATGTGTAATTTAAATTTTATACAAAAGATTTAAAAACAAACTTGATACACAGAATATTCAGATGAAATATTTCTTAACTTCTAGGCCAACACAAACTCCTTTATAATCCTCGTTGCTCTGTTGATTACTTTCCCACTCGAATATACTGTTCAAATGAGAATGTTGCCCTCTATTGTCTGGGCTTTACTTAGGAGTCTCAGCATAATCTATACCCACAGCTTCATCTTTTGCAGACATGGACATTAAAATTCAAGTTCCTAGACAACCCCACTGCCATATCAAGGTAGATTTTTATGTCATGTATCTATGTTCCCTAATTCCTCCTTCCTACACCGTCTTCTTTTTTGGCTCCCAGGCTGTCTCCTCCCTTACTGTAAATTAACCAGTCATCTTCATGGTATTTATCAAATGTGTAGAACGGTGGTCGTTGTTTGCATTTTAATCTTTCACATCATCATATCCAGAAGCTTCCACTTCTGTTAGCCTCTGTAAGAAAACCTAATTCCAATCATAGGTCATGCCACTCAGAACTATAACCATCATTCTTAGGGTCTGGTGTGAAAAATGTCAGTAAAGGGCTTTTAAGCACCCAGAAGGGAAAGGGCAGAGAAGAGGGAAAGGATCAAGGCGGACAGAGGTTAGAGCTTCCTCATTAGCGCTTTCAAAAAAGGTACAATGGAGTAAATGGCTCTCTTTGGCCAGATCAAAGAAGAGCTTTCAGCCCATGCATGCCATGAACAAGCAAATGTGCAAGCTCACAAGGTCATAAATTCAGGTTGCAGTCATCAAAGCTTTGTTTTATGAAATCTGAAGCATTTTAATTCTCCACACTGAACTTGGCATTCCTCTTTAAGATGCATCTTTTGCTCCTCCAGACACTTTCCAGTTCTCTGCTGATGAGGTAGGAGCTGCCCCTGGTTGGCAGCCACCTGCTCTGCAGCTCAGCAATTTAGCCTTCTGTCACTTCTTCCCTTCCACCCGCTCCCTTCTGCTGCAACCCTGGATCCTCAGAAGCTTCTACTCAAGAGTTCTGTCATAGCCTTCAAGTCTCATTTTTCTGTCAGGGATGGATCTTCCTAGACTTATGTATCACCTTCTCTTATTTTCCTAAATGTCTTTCCTGGTTTTCTTTCTAAATGCTGATCACACTACTAACTACTTCTTCCGTGTTTGCCTTTTCTGATGAATGGCAAACTCCCCAGTAGTTTCACCTTTTGGTATTTGAAGGAAATTGATTCCAGTGCCCCTAGCAGGTACCAAACACTCACTCACCTAAAATGCTATCACAGTTTATATAATCTCCACACCTACTCTTGTGTATGATAAATAATCTATAGGTTACTTATAATGTTGGAACCATGGAAATGTTATATGAATATTTGTGAAACTATATAGCTCAGTGAATAATGACAAGAAAAGTTTGGAGCAGTTCAGAATAGACACGTTTTTCCCTAACACTTTGGATGAATCTAAAGATATGAAACTCGGTGAACCTGAGGGCTGACTATCCTATAGGACAGTTTAGTGCTCGACAGTATAATTAATGAATGAATCAGAAAGCAAGCACACACAGCCTTAAAACAAAGCCATCCTGTCCTTAGACGGCTTAAAGTACTTTATTACTACCATTTATTGGCATCACCAGACCAAAGTCAGCAAATATCACCAAATAAGCTGATCTCATTTGTCCCATAAAGAACTACAGAGACTGACTTTTTAGAGACACCATTAAAACACAAAGTCTGAGTTTCATGACATTCTATGTTCTTATGACTATATGCTACTGCATATATTAAAATTATTTACAATTCTGTTAAATTATCATCAGAAAATACACATTATTTTATTCTTCAATTTGCAACGGCAGAAAGTGGTATGCCTTCCATCTGTTTTAAACTAAAACCTCAAAGATCAAACAGGAAGAGGTTAGCATTACTTTTCAAAAGTAACTATTTTTTAAGTGTAGAACTGTAGTTATATTAATGGCATGATGTACTCTTATGAGAGGGCAGGAGGGAGGGAAGACTGTGGGTAAGAGCATGGAGAGCTCTTATAAATCACTTATTTTCAAAAAATTATTTTTCAAAGTAAGTTTTTATTTCTTAAAACAATATCCAAATGTCTTCCGTAAAAAAGCAATGGAGAAGGTAAATGGTCTGCTTTTTGTGGAGCTCGGGAAAGACTGGGCACCACTGTCTTACAGCACAGTATTTAAGAAGCCATTCTCAATCAAGTTATGGAATTAATGTTATATCACAATTCTTTTTCTTTTTGTCCTGCAGTATTTCTGAGGCTTTTTCCATTTGTCTATTTCTTTGCCTTCTAATACATATTTAAGTTCAGTCAGAGAGACATCAGCCCAGACTTGGTATCACACAAATCAGTTTGAAGAAATCACAATCCCTTTTTCTACTCACCTGCCTAGCTCTTTGGCCTGCCTACAAGGTGCCCAATATACAAAAGAGACTGTTTTCACTGTAACTCACAGGTCATCGTAACCTGATTCTCTGCTTTCTTATCCACTGGAGACATCTTGTACCCTTTTGCTGCCTATCCATTCGACATAGAAGAAGCTGCCAATCCATTCGACATAGAAGAACTGATATAATTTAAAACAAAAAACAAACAAACAAAAAAACACAAATTACAATCACCAGGGCTCTTTGTGTACTGGGTCTCCAAACATTCTATCACCCACCACAAGCCCCAGGGATACCTGGTTGCTTCCTGGAACTTCCTGGGAGCACAGGAGATAAACAGTAAACTGAGCAGTTCCCACAGTACAGAGCGGTAGCTGAGAGGCCAAGGCTACTTGTCCAGTTTCCAGATTGGAAGAAGTTCCATGCAAGGAGAACTTCACAACAGGGGCAGAATGGAGCCTCTGGGCCTGTATTTATCAGCATGCTATACCATGCGGCAGGAGCTAATATAAGGAAATCCCTCCCAATTTACAACTTAAGAACCATCTGTTTCAGATGATCGCTTCCTTCTCACTTTTATGTTTTGGAAGATATTTTCCCCCAAACTTATGTTTTGTTAAAAGACTGGTGGGGACTAGCTCAGGGCTTTTTCTATCCTTCCGCCTTCAGCCAAGAATACAGCATTCCTTTAGAATCAGGGTCCTGAACTCTCACAAGATGGCAAATCTGCCAGCACCTGCTCTTGGCCTCCCATTCACCATGAGTGTAAGAAATAAAATCCTACTTTTCATCAATGATTCAGTTTAAGGTATTTTGTTATAGCAACAAAAATGGACTACGACAGTACATAATGCATACAATATATTTCTAACTATGTCAAGCCTGGAAAAATTAAGAAAGCAAATATCTATATGCTAAGAGATATTTAATAAAATATACAAGACCACATTGTCAAGATTGAGCTCCTGTGCCAGGCCCTAAGATATGAAGTACTTTGTCCTTGTATTAGACTGAAAATATAATATGAAACTAAACTCTGGCCCGAAGTTATTACAAGAAATTACAGTCTCATTGATGTGAGGTTTAAGCTCCTATATGAAATACAGTCTCAACCTAACACTGTTCTGGTAAGATATGTGATCTATGCAAACAAATTCAATTCTAATGTTTATATAAAAAAGTGAGCATGGGGCTGGAGAGATGGCTTAGAGGTTAAGAGCACTGACTGCTCTTCCTGAGGTCC
>LOJH01022639.1:873-19819 GCA_001685095.1 Ellobius talpinus
CTCTCTCTCTCTCTCTCTCTCTCTCTCTCTCTCTCTCTCTCTCTCTCATTCATTCTTTCTACAGAATCTCATTCTATAGCCCAGACTGGCCTGGAACTATGCAATCCAGGTTGTCCAAGAACTCCCATTGATCCTTCTTCAGCTTCCCAAGTGTAGCAATTACAGGTGTGAACCACCACATTCAGCAACAGGTTTCCTAAAATTCAAAAGAGCATCCATTTATTTGTTCATTCACGAATACTAAACAGCTGCTATGGAGCAGCTTTGAGCACTATGTGGTACCCAAGGATTTAATTTTCCCATTTCCTGTCTGTTGGAAGTAAGAAGCAAAGAACAGTACTTTACCCTTAACACAGCTTTGTTTTCTAAAGAACATTTTAATATTTTTTAAACAAAGGTTTAAAATTCAATAGATTTCCTACACAAACCCAGATTTCTATTTCCTTTGAAAAGTATAAATGGAAACCCTGACTAGAGTAGCCCTTCATCTGGCTGGCTGCTGCCTGCTGGTTGCCGTCCCTGAAGGTGAGTGCCATTTTCCCTTAGGTTCGCTGGCACAGTCTCCTTACTGGTTAGCCTATATCTAGCCTGGTGGATGCCTGGGGTCACCAGTGAACTCATGGTACTAGCTGATAAGAAATGACCCCAAATGAAAGAGAGACTTATATAAACTGAGTCTTTTTATTATTAAGTCTGTTTGCAAGAATATTCTGGAATTTAAAATATGAGGGTTTTTTGTTTGTTTTGTTTTATTTTGTTTTCTCCCAGTTAGGAGAGTGAGCAGTCACTGGTTTTAGGGACATCAGCCTAAGGAGAAAATTTGGAGGAAGTCGTGGTTCAAGAATACACCAATGGTAGAAAGAACAGTTCTATGCAAAAAAAAAAAAACAGGGTGAATTTTCCCTCATTGTCTGTGTGTGAGCATTTAAAGCCTCAATGTTGCATCAGTATGGTTCCGTGGACCCCAACCCTGCCTGGTAACTTCAGAGTCCTGCAGGCCAGGCTACTAGGAGTATCTTCTCCAAATTCTCAAGCAATGCAGACCCTCAGTCTGTCTGTGGGATGTGCTGACAAACCCATTATCCCAACACTTGGGAGATGGGAGCAGAAGGGTCAGGTTTGCAAGGCCATTTTCATCTCAGACTGAGTTCCAGGCCAGCCTGGGCTACATGAGATCCTGTCTCAATAAGACAAAACACAGTCTGCTCTGAGTTAGAAGGGTGAATGTGGTTGCTTGGAGACTGCACCTAGGGGGCATGGGCTGGGAGGGCACTGGTTCCTTGGCTGGCACAGTAGAAGAGCCTCACAGGGACATAACACACGTGATATGTGTACCCCTTCCTCGGTAGAAATTTCACAGCACTTGACAGCTATGTGGCACATCTGCTGGAGATTTTAACAATCAGCTTCACCAGCATTAGTTGGGAAAGACTCGGCTTGGCAATGGTTCTGTGGGAGAAACAGAAAACAAACACCTCCAGAAGATTTTAATTGGTAACAAATTCAGTACGCTGTAAACTTAATGAAATGTTGGGGTTTGTCCCTGTAATGAAGGTGTCTAGTCTCAGAACAGACGGGATTCTGTTATGAGCTGAGCTGTTCAGGCCTTGAAGTACCATAGTCAATTTTTGTCTTTTAAGTAAGGAGTGTGGCAGCACAGGCCTGAAGAAGGAAGAAAAGTGGGGTTTGTTGCTAAAGGAATAGTCAGGAAGAATCTGGAAGCCATGACAGAAATGGTTGACGTGCCTAGATCTAAAAATTGATCAATTAAATAAATAAATGAATGAAAATGAGAAGAGTGTATGTGTGTGTTTGTGTGTGGGTGTGTTGTTTTCCAGGGAAGAAGTAGGAACATGGTGAGAACTCCAGAGAGGTAGACTTAAGACTCTACTCAGTAATGACCTGTGGGCCAGCGAGAGAACTCATTGGGTAAAGGCTCCTGCCACAGAACCTGCCAACCTGAATTTGATCTCCAGGACCTGTATGGTGAAAGACAATGTCTGATTACTGTAAGCTGACTCCACATGTGTGTTATGGTGTGTGACACTCCCCCCATGCAAAAATATATAAAATGATTTGTATAACCAATGTACATAATTGGGGTGTGTGTGTATGTGTGTGTGTATGTGTGTGTGTGTGTGTGTGCTTACCAAGTTATGATCTATTCCAGAAGAGGCCATAGGACCTCTGTACCAGACTGGATTCTTGAGAAGGGGAAGCAACGAAGACAGAGGCTTTGGAATCACAAAGACCAGGGAGCAAATTCTGTCTTTGCTACTTAACCATTTGTGTAACATGAGGCAAGATTCATACCCCTCTAAGCATTCATCTCCCCATCCCCTAAACAGTGAGGTTAAACAATATTGTGAGAGTTAACTGACTAATGGATGTAAAGTCCCAGAAAGAGAGCAGCTTGGTGGCAAGGAATCTCTGTAGATAAAGGCACCTGCTGCCAGGCCTGAGGATCTGCATTTGATCCCTGCATCCTATATGGAGATGGAACTGATTCCCCAAAGTTGTTCTCTGTCCTCTACATGCATGCAGCACCATGCACACATAAAAGCACAAACACACATACAGTAGATATAATAACATTTAAAATAAATGAACCAGAGGGGCTCTGGGTTGATGTTACATATTCAGGGAGCCAATGAGATTGGTGGCAGTGGATTGTGGCTTCAGGAATAGACATGGGGCCTACGCAGGACCGCTGCTCAACACATGGGGCACATTTTCTGGCTTTATGGTTATTACTCTGGTTAAATCCACGTTCTGGACACTCTAGAAACAGCTTCACACGCACCAAGGCGTTTCCTCACACATCAAGGCTACGTGACCAATGAAGACAGCATGGAAAGATTTGCCTTCAGACCCCAAGCTTCTTCACCTTCAAGTGTTGGTTTTCATCTGTTTCTCCTGAGGGAAGAAAAGGAACTCTTGCAAAGGCATCGACTAGTCCTTATTCAGACAGACCCTCTAACAGGTGCCAGGCACATTTGTAGAGGAGGAAGCAAGATGTAAAAGTCAAAGTGATCTGCCCAATGGATACAGCTCACGGGTAGAGTGCTTGGGTAGTATACGCAGAGCCTTGTGACTGAGTTACAGCCACATCGCCGGGAGGGAAAGGAAATTTGTTCAAAGAAATGTTTCTGTTCTTTTGATTTCAAGGCCTATCACTTTATCTTGTAAACCATGATTAAAATGTTTGGAGTGTCTATAATGTGTCGGACACTGTGCCAGTTATTCCCACATGTGACTGTTTTGGCTATTTAGACCCCTACACAGTTGGCTGACATTATATGGTGGTTTTCTTTGACAACTGACTTTTGGAGGGACATGCTAGTGAGGATGAGAAGGAACTAGTCCAGTATACTCAGACTTTCTTTGGGCTGCCAGTTCCCAAATAATGACACAGGCTTTTTATTAATCATGAAAACTAGGCCTTAGCTTAGGCTTGTTCCCAACTAGCTCTTAAAACTTAAATTAGTCCATTTGTATTAATCTGTGTTCTTCCATGGGGCTCGTTGTCTCTCCTCAGTACCGTACATCCAACTTCCTCCATGTCTGGCTGGCAAATCCTCGGCTTCAGATTCTTTCCCAGAGTTCCTATCTCTGCCTGGAAGTCCCACCTATTCTTTCCTACCTAGCTGTTGGCCATTCAGATCTTTATTAAACCAATCAGAAGGTGTCTTAGACAAACGAGGAAGGACATAGGCACGTCTTCACACGGTGTACAGAAGTAATATCCCCATAGTCCAGATGGTCCAATCAGCCACTCACCCTTGACGCTGCTGAGGGCAAACGCTGTGGATCTTCAGTAGTGGGCATCACAAATTGCTAGAGAGTTAAGAGTTCGTGACTGGCAATTCTCTTAGCTTGTTGACTTGCTCTTTTGGTTTACACAGTGACCAAACTGAATTCTCTGCAGATATTCAAACCATGATTTGTCATATAAAAGCATTACCTAAGCTTTTTTGTTTCTCTTATGTAATTGGACAGTTTGGTGACCCTGAATTTGTGCTTCCCAGACAATGATCACCCCAGCACTGTGTAATTGCCGCTTCCTTTAGGTGGAACAAGAGTCCTCATTATCCCCCAATGGCCCATGTCACTCTCTTTCCACTGAGTAGTGTAAGCCAATATGTAGTGGCTCCTGTATAACCGATGTAAACACCTGGGGGAATATTCTGATTTTTTTGTTTGTTCGTTTCTGACACTCTCTCTTCCCCTCTTCCTTAGTGTGTGATTGCAATGGGAAATCCAGACAGTGCGTCTTTGATCAGGAACTCCACAGACAGACAGGCAATGGGTTCCGCTGCCTCAACTGCAACGACAACACAGCCGGAGCTCACTGCGAGAGGTGCAGGGAGGGCTTTTACCGGCAGCGAGAGCGAGACCGCTGCCTGCCATGCAACTGCCACTCAAAAGGTAGGTGGGAAGAGGGCAAAGGAAGCAGAGAGGAGGGAAGAGAGAAGGAAGGGAAAGAAGACAGAGTGGAGAACAAGCAAATTGAGAGAGATGCTGCACCCCTGGGTCCCCAACAGACATTGGTGGTTTTAGCAATTTCTGCCTGTAAGGGAACAGTTCTCTAACATTGGGGGTAATGGAAGGAGCAAGGTCCTTAGCACCATCTAGTTTGAATTCTAGTGCAGAGAGTCACATACTTTGTTTTCAGTACTGAGGATTTAACACAGCCTTGTACGTCCTGGGCAGTGTTCTACTGCTGAGCTATACACCCTTTCAACATTTGCAATTTTGAGATAAGCCCTAAGTTACCTAGTCTGGCCTCTCACGCTTGATCTTCCTGCTCAAGGAGTAGCTGGAATTACAGATAAATGCTACCACACCTGAGAGTCAGGTTGCCAACTTTTCCGTGACCTGGGGACAAAGGAAGCTTGGTCTCTTTCAGTGGCAGTTCTGCACATCCGCCATTGCTTCGACCGGGCTGTTGAGAACAGTGATTTGCTGGGCGTGGTGGCATCAACCTGTAATCCTAGGCCTTGAGAGGTAGAAGCAGGAGGGTCAGAAGTTCATGGTCATCCTCAGACACACAGGGAGTTGTCTAGGTTACATGAGATCCTGTGTCGAAACCCAAAAAGGAGGAAAAAGGCGGGTTGTAAGGACCTGTTTCTGTGGCCATGCTAGATGCTAGCAACAGAAAACTACAGGGAAGGACTAGAGCCGATGAAGGTGTTGTTTGCAAGATCAACCACCAGATAGGAAGATCCTAACTGGAGGGCGGGTTCATGGAGGAGCTAGATATTATTGGTTTTGTTTTATTTATTTGCTTATATTATTGATTCTTGGTATCTCCTCCAATGCCACTGTCCCAAACTGTAGGTGGCTGTTATGCACAGAGATGCCCACATTGGATTGCGTTCATCATAGGTAAACAGTACACACAGATTAGTAAATGCATCAAGGGAAGAAGGGGTCTGTAAACATGCTGAGGTTTTTATTGGCTCTTCATTTGTCTCTTATCTTTCCTGGCATTTGATGCTTCTCCTTGTTGGGAAGTGTTTAAGAGCATAACATGATGCGCACTTAAAGTGTCGAGCCGCGGTGTGGCTCTGCCTCACTGTAGCCTTGTGGAACCAATGGACAGCCACAGCCAGAAGAGTCTGAAATTGAGCAGGTTTTGTGGAGTGTGTCAGGAACTATCGAGAAAACTGGAATGACCTGGAATGATGTAGATCTGGGGTCAGTCCCAGGTTCACCTGGGTTGGCTCTTATGGTGTAGTCCGAATCCAATCTGTTCGGTGTTTAGTTAATCCAGCATCCAGAACCTTTAGTTTTCTCAGTTTTCACCACGAACTGAAGGACTTCAGGAAGCAAAAGCAAGAGAAAAATTATTCTATTTTAATGGGTGTTTGAGATCCTTGGGGAGTCAAGATCTCCAGAAAACATGCAGCTTCACTGCACAGCACAGGAGCTGAACGGGCCTCACAAAGTGGTCAGAGAGGAAGTGCTCAGCGGGCTCCCCTGCAAAACCTGGGCAGAATGCAAGGTCCTAATTCCAGGGGAGAGGAGAAATGAGCTGCTGGACAGAGAGGATAAGGAAGGTTTTCTCATCTGTCCTCAGCTCGGTTTCAGGAAATAAGTCTCTCTCTAGAGGCATCTGGGACTTTACGGGAGTCTGGTGAGGGTGGAGCCTGGTGGAGCCTAGTGAGGTGGAGCCTGGGAGGGTGGAGCCTGGTGGGAGAGGTAGAATCTGGTGGGAGTGGAGCCTTGGAGGGGGTAAAACCTGGTGTTTGTGGAGCCTGATGGGGGTGAAACCTGGTGAGAGATGGGGTCTGGTGGGAGGTGGAGCCTGGCGGGGGTGGAGCCTGGTGGGAGGTGGTAGAGACAGTTGGTGATTAATTTCTGGCACGGTGTTTTTTTATGCAGTAATTAATTAACCTTCAGATATAACCATCTAAATAGGTTTCTATCTAAGAAATGAGGACAGAAGGGACAGGAAGATGTCTATGCAAGTTTTCAGAGCTGAGGGGCAGAGCAAGGATTTTAGCCTAGGTTTGCTTACACCATAGCGGACAGCTGTGGGTTTGGGAGCCAGACAGCCCGGGTTCAGTTCTTGCCTGTGAGGCTACCTCTGAGTCACTCAGGACATACGGTGTCACCTCTCAGTGCTCTAGCGTTCCCATTAGAGAAAAGGTGATCTCAGTATTTGAATCACATTATAGTTCAGGAATAATTAAGTACATTGATAGGCAGGTTAGCAAAGTATAGTCAATTATAGATTTTCTTATGAAGATGGAGGTTCCAATCACCTGGAACAGTGACTGATTCAAACTATGTCTCCAAAAGAAAAAAAGAAAAAAAAGATAAATAATAAAATAATATCCTGGTGGTCAGGTGGTGGTTTACACCTTTATTCCCAGCATTTAGGAGGCAGAGGCAGGTGGATGTCTGTTAGTTCAAAGCCAGTCTGGTCTACAGAGTGAGTTCCAGAACAGCCAGGGCTTGAAAAACCAACCAACCAACCAAAATCCTGGTACAACAGAAGCCTTGCAGTGACTATATGTGGACCTAAAATAATTTTGTTAATATTTTATGCATTATTACCAACCTCACTTTAGCACTGAATATCTGAATATCTGAGAGTATTTTTTTTTTAGTCAGGGTTTTTCTGCGTAGCCCTGGCTATGGTTGTCCTGTAACTCACTCTGTGGGCCAGGCTGGCCTTGGATTTACAGAGACCTGCCTGCCTCTGCCTTCTGAGTGCTGGGTTAAAGACATGCACCACTATTGCCCGGCCTCAAAGTATCTTTTAACAGTGGAGAAGTTGACCTAGAAAGTTAAAGTTAGTAAGTAGCCTGAAATCTCCTGGCAAGGTACTACGAGAAGGTATAAATGTGATTCAGGTCTTCTGTCCCCAGAGCAGGTCCTTCCTGTACCTTCCCTATGAATAAAAAAGAGAAATCAGAATGCTGAGTTTATCTCCAAGGCAGTCAGGTCCCCCAGGAAACCTAGATTTCCTAAGGGCTGACTAATGCTTTATACTTTCCAAAACATTTTCCTAGCCTGGCAGGCTGAGCAGGTCACACACCCACATTCCTGGTGGAGAGATGAAGAAACTAAAGGCAGGCTGAGGGACATAGGGGAGGGAGAGACTGTTCCCACCACTTGTAGCTGCGCCTGGGCTTTGTACGTCACTGAACCAGTAGCCTGATTTGAGGAAGAACCTAGAGCCTGGAGCTCGCTGGGCAAGTGCCCTCTCTCTGAACTCTATCCCAATTATCTCTTCAGATTCTTTTACTTCGAAACAGAGCCTCAAAGATTAAGCTGCCCAGATTGTCCTTAAACTTGCTCTGTAACCAGCAGACCTTGGGATTGCAATCCTCCTACTTCAGCCTCCCAAGAAGGTAGAATTGCAGGTCTACCTTCAAGTTAATTTCCTGTGTGATTTCCTAGTCTCCAATTAACTGCAAGGCCATTTCTATTTTCAAGTAATTACTTGAAAGAATTTGTAACAGCAGTGAAATTGCTATTTGAATGGAAAAGAGTCTTTAAAAAGAGAAAATAATTCCCATCACTTCACGTGTAGTTAGTTGTAGTCAGGCTTTCTTGTGGGACTTTTTTTTGGACTGCCAGCCCCCAAATAATGACCCAGAGACTTATTAACAATAAAAGCTTGGCCTTTATTAGCTTAGACTTGTTCCCAGCTAGCTCTTTTAACTTAAATTAACCTGTTTCTGTTAATATATGTTTAGCCACATGTCTCTTTACCTCTCCTCCATTCTGTATATCTGACTTCCTCAAGGTCTCACTGGTGTCTTCTAAGCACCAAGATTCTGATCTCTGAGTTCCTCTCTCTCCCCCAGAAGTTCCGCCTATTCTCTTTTGCCTTGCTATTGGGCATTCAGCTCTCTGTTAAACCAATCAAAAGGCACCTTAGGCAGAGACACATATTTACAGTGTACAAAAATAGTAGCTCATGACAGTAAATGAAGCCAGCAGTTGAATGGTGCTCCATGTAGTTTGGCCTTCATACCAATTTCTCATAAATTTAAAAGTGAGCTTATGTAACATACATGTGTGTGCAGATGTGGTGTGTTTATGTGGGAGTATGTATGTCTGCATGTATATAGGCACAGGTGTATGTGGGTTGGTGTGCATGGTGTGGAGACCAGAACTCAGTACTGGGTATCTTCTTGATTACGCTCTCCATTTTATTTACTGAGGAGTAGGATCTCTCACTGAACAATGACACTGTATTACTCTGAAAAATTAGCATATTTCAGTTATTTAAAACACCTTTAAAATAAGTTTATGTGCATGTGTGTATGTGTATGTATGTGTGTGTTTACAGTGTTGATGCTTGAACCCAGAGCCTTGTATATGCTGAGCTATATCCCTAGTGTGTGGACACGGACACACACACACACACACACACACACACGTGTGCACGCGACAGGAGGAAGTGAGAGAGGGAGGAAGACTCATATTAAAGCTATCTTGGCTTTATTTTAATTATTAATGACTTTTGACACCCCCTGCCCCCTCAGATGCACATAGAGATTGGCTCCCTGAGCCCTGAGAACACTCCCTGAGACAAAAACCGGAAGGCTCCTCTTCAAAGTCAGTTGTTCACAATCCCTGAGCCTGGCTCATAATGAGATTCAGGGCAGGTGTTTTCATTCTAGCAAGGTGCTTTTAAAACCCAGGGCTGTTATTTTAGCTGTTTCAGAACGTGAGTTAAATTAGTCATGTTTGCATTGGGAGACATCAAACAGTCCGGTGCCAGCTTTGAAGGCCTGAAGGATGACGCCTGGGGGTAAACTGCTAGTATGGTGTTAACACTATAATCGTCTATTAGTGTGGTGTTGACTACATTTTTAAACACTATATGTGAGACATTGGACAAGGCACCTCTTACATATTAGCTCTTAGACTTATGACATCCCTGCGAGGTGTATGTTTATGTTTTCATTCGCGGTTGAAGGGCCTCACATGGAAGCAGTTTGCTGAGAGACATGCAGCTAGAAGCGCCTGCTATGTGACTTGAGATCCACTGGACTCAAAGCTGGGGCTGTTTTCTTGTCCTCCAGCTTCCTCTAGAACAGTGGTTCTCAGCCTTCCTAATGCTGGGACCCTTTAACACAGCTCCTCATGTTGTGGTGACCCCCAACCATAACATTTTTGTTGATTCCTCATAACTGTGATTTTGCTGCTGTTAAGAGTCGTAATGTGAATATCTGATATACAATCAGTGGGTCATGACCCACAGGTTGAGAACCTCTGCTCAATAGCACTATTCTGCAGGTTGGGTATATAAAGATAGGGTCTTTCAAGCTAGTAACGGGTAATTCCATGAGAGTTTCAAATATGTTTGGAAACATTGACATTGAAAAGTTAAATGACAGGGCGGGAGGTATAACTCAGTTGCAGAACACTGGCTTGGCATATGCAAAAGATCTTGATTCCATCCCCACTACTGCAAGTAATCTAACAATTACTATAATTATTAAGCAAGCTTTGGGCCTATTGTATGTATGATGTTATAATCCCCGAAAGACAACTGTTTTGAACACAGAAGATTTTCATAGGCTAACAGTTAATGCCTCTTAGAAGAATATTCTAAATAATAAAATTTGGACTATTTGGGCCAAGCCAAAACAGAGTTCTCTTTGCCACCTCATGATAATAATAATTTCTTTAAAGGGAGAGGAAGAGCTCTTAATTGTTTTGCTTTTATTCATTTATGGGTGAGGGGATGCCCATGCCACAGTGGACATGTGGAAATCAGAGGACAGCTTGGAGGAGTCTGTTCTCTTCTTTTACTATGCAGGTTGCAAGGATTGAACTCAGGTCATCAGACTTGGATGAAAGAACACTTTTATCCACAGAACCATCTTACCAGCACAAGAACAATCATTTCTGAAAAATGATTGCAGAGTTTCCTGAAATTGAAAGCATAACTAACATTAATTTGAACAGGAAAATATGTTTTGGGATTATCAAATCATCCATTTATGTTTAAGAAAAATTCAATACAGAGGGACGCCTGTGTAATGTTATCCATCAGGATCTCAACAGGAATTTTCTTTTTTAGCTCTGTGGTCTCATTATTTTATTTGAGTTCTGTAAACAGTGTCTCAATCTAAGGCTGGCTTAAGACTCCATACACAGCTGAGGTTGGCACTGAACTTCTGATCCTCCTGTCTCAGTGTCCTGATGGCTGCAAAAGAGCTTTCCAGACTGAAGAAGCAGTCAGGGCAAATGTCTCTGTGAAACAGCACATACACGCCCCACATAGAGTAGAGAGCAGAATCTCTGCTGGACCAGAGAGAACGAGAGCAGATGAGAGATGTAGCCCCCACAGGCTAGGATCATGGAATTTGCATCTGACCACTTGTGTGGGGGACTTAAACGAAACTGAATAGCCTTCAGCAAATGTTCTCCATCTTTCTCTGGATTGAGGCTGAAGTGTGTCGAGGGGAGGTGCAGACATGGTTTAGGTGAGGTGAGGGAAGATGGAGGCTCAGGTTGGGGTGGTATAAGGGCATGCGCTGGAGGTGATGAAAATCCATTGTGCTTGCTACCCTCATCTTGAGTCTTTCTCTCTTGCCGTCAACTTGCAACCTGAAGGACCCATTTACTGAACACGTCCGTGGGAAACTGAGTTATTATGATACAGTGCACAGAAGCTAATCTTTAAGATCAGCCTCGGTGTCCACCAACAGAAAGAAAATGTGGTATATACACACAGTGGAGTTTCATTCAGCACGGAGAAGAATGAATTTGGGTTATTTACAGGAAAATAGGTGGAACTGGAGCTCATATTAGCCATAATAAGAAAGACGCAGAAAGACAAATACTACGTTTTCTCTCATGTGTAGATCTAGGCTATATACACATGTATGCGTGTGCATGACATGAAAATAGGAGGAGGAAGCAGAGTAGGAGGGAAGAGTGAGGGCAGGTGGGGAATGGGGGAATTAATTTGATCAAAGGCCTGATACTCCTGAACAAATTGTCATTTTGTGCTGGGGATATAGCTTAGTTGGTAGAGTGGCTAGCATGCCTGAAGTCTTTGGTTCAATCCCCAGCACTGCATAATTGGTGTGGCGGTACACACCTGTAATCCTAGCACTTGGGAGGTGCAGGAGAATCATGTGTCCAAGGCCATCCTTGGCTACAGAATTGTCAGCAAGCTTACATACATGAGGGCCTGTCTCAAAAATGCCCTTATTAAGCCCATCAGTGTATATAATGAGTACACACTGTTGAACAAAATGGACAAGACAACTGCTCTAAGACAGTGACTGGGCCACCAGGCGATGTCCCATAAGTGAAGTTTCCTGCTTCTCCTGGTAGGTGGGCACATTCTTGGCTAAGGGACTTTTTCGTGTGTGGTTGACACGGCACCAGGGCTAGGGAGATAGCTCAGTCAGTAAACTGCTGGTGGAACCTCAGTTTGATCCTTAGAACCCACATTAGAAACAAACATTGGGAAGGGTGGCACATACTTGTAATCATGGTGCCGGGGAGGCAGACGTGGGCAGATCCTGAACTGCCTGGTCTACTTGGTGAGTTCCAGGCCAGCTAAAGACCCTTCTTGGGGGGTGGGGGAGGCGGGGGGAAGGGCGAGGGTGTGAGTATGGGTGGAGAATGCCTGAAGAAACACAACTGCAGGTTGTCCTCTGGCCTCCATCTGCCTGCTCACATTCACATAAGCACACACTAGTCAAGTATCGGCCCCTAAAGGACTGTCTTTGATTGCTGGATACAAGGGAGAAAGCTATTCCTTCTAAAATACTAATATGCTCATTCATTGATTTTTCTCCTTGAGTTTTGAACTCACCATGTAGACCAGGCTGACTGAATTTGCGGTCATTCTATTGCAGCCTCCAGCGTGCAGGGATTATAGGCATGCATTACTACACACATTAATAGATGGGATTTAAAAAAGAAGAAGAAAGAAAGAGAAAGATAGGCACCATGTGTTCCTTAATGTTCAAGCAGAGGGAATATGTAAACAAAAATGTTTTTGTGAGTCAGTCCCTTCTTCCTGTGACTCAGCCATCCTCGGCTGTCAAAAACGTCCCCTCCTGAGTAGAGCATTCAATGACGCGGACTCCTCGTTAAAGGCGCTGAACGGTGTAGTGGGTGCTGAGCTCCCATGGGGAGACAATCATTTTTTTTAATGCCTAACAAGTATTTTTTTCTTTTCTCTTTCTCCCCACCTTGTGGGTTACAGGTTCTCACAGTGCTGGATGTGACAGCTCTGGACAGTGCAGGTGTAAGCCGGGTGTGACAGGACCCAGGTGTGACCAGTGTCAGCCTGGCTTCCACATGCTCACTGACACTGGATGTGCTCGAGACCACAGACAACTGTAAGCATCTGCCCTAATTTTTTTTTAAAAAAAAAAAACAACTCAGGGAGGAAAGGGTTTATTTTATATTTCACTTCCAAGTGACAGACCACTGTTGAGGAAGTCAGGGCAGGAACTCAAGGAAGGGAGACCATGGAGGGATGCTGCTTCCTGGTTGCTTTCCAAGCATGCTCAGCTCCCTTCCTTATACAGCTCAGACCCGCCTGCCTGGGAATGGTTCAGCCCACAGTGGGCAGGCTCTCCTCCATCAATTAGGTATCAAGAAAATGCCCATAGGCTCACACACAAGCTTGATCTGTAGCTCAGGCTGGCCTCAGATGATTCCCCCTGCCTCACCCCCTACAGTTGGGGCTGTAGGTGAGAGTTACAGCACTCAGTTTAGAACATTCCTATTTCTTCTTGTCCCTCTGGTGTGGCCTTCACTGTGAGGGCCCTGGTCTGGGGGACATGGATATTATGAAAAGTTAGGGCATCTCCATCCACAAGTTCTCTTGGTTCTGTTTGGTTCCTGAAAGTATGATTTTGGGTTCAACATGAATAACAAGAAGCGCATGCTCCTGGCCAGCTGTTTCCAGTGGTTGGAAATGTTTATTCTCTCTCCATATACAGGCCGTCAGATTGCAGCTTTCAAACCTGGGTGAGGTCAAGCTGTGAAGAGGGAAAAATGCTGATTTTCTATAATAACATGTAGCTACAAAATTCTTTAGACTCTGGAGAAAAAAATCATATGAAAATAGGCCAGGCTTGATAGCATCACTTCCCTGTCACACCTGTTTACAGTTCCATGCCCAGATAGGCATATCCTCCCGGCCTTACTGGCAGTATCCTAGCTACTATCCAGTTTTCTTTCCTCTGGGCCTTTGCATAGCTCACTCTCTTCTAGCCTTCCCTGACCCTTTTAGATCTGTTTCTCATGGCTCTCCTGGTTCCCGCACTCCAGCCACAGTCCCTGCTCCAAAGGCATCAGTGTGTGTTCTCCATCCCTTTTCCTTCAAAGCCGTGGAGCTCTTCAAGGGCCTCCAAGGCACTGCATCCTCTCCTCCAGGGCACCGCATCCTCTCCCCCAGGGCACCGCATCCTCTCCCCCAGGGCACCGCATCCTCTCCCCCAGGGCACCGCATCCTCTCCCCCAGGGCACTGCATCCTCTCCTCCAGGGCCCCCTTACTTTCCTTACCCTACACACTACTTTTATTTTGGCTCTGTCATTTGCTATCAATATTTGTTCCTCTCACCAGAGCAAGAGCCCTGCTTTGTTCTGTTCTCTGCTGGGTTCGGTGCCTGGAATTGGGGAGGAGGAAGAGGCACTGGGGGTGTTTCAGCATGGCTGCAGCTGCCATTATACACCACTGCCATTGCTGCTCCTGTTTCTGTGCCACCTTGAAACCTTAAGAATCAGGGCTGGTTCCTATGTCTCATCCACCCCCTGGTCCTTAGCGCAGTAGATGCAGAGAATGTGTTTGTCAGTTGATCTGGATAGGTACACGGAGGAAGCATAGACACAAAGGACGCCGGGGAACTGAAAGACAAAGTCTGGGAAGGGATTCTGTATTTGAGCCTGATTAGACCTGATTAGCATTGATTGGATGGGGATGTGAAGGTGAAGGAGTCAAGCAGGCTTCAGGTTTGGGTAAGATTTGATGGGGTCACAGGACAGCCAGAGGCAAGCATTGCTCACTCTCCATCCTAAAGTCTCTGGGGTGGTTGAGCAGGGTTTGGACAGCAGGGAAGAGCTAACAACTTTTAGACTCATGAGGTAGATATGTGAGTGTGTGCCAGAGTGAGCCATGGAAACCAGTGTGCTTCATGGGACAGGGAGACGGTGCCAGGACCGAATGACAGCCCTGATGCCGCCAGTGAGAATCTAACCACTAAGGAACACAAAAGCCAGCAAAATCCACAATTCCACTCCTTGGAATTGCGTGCTTGATACGTGAAAATGTGTAAAATACACAGAACCTTGTATGCAGAAGTTAATAGAAATCATCATTCATTATAGCTAAGGATTGGGAGCAAGCCAAATACGTATCAGCTAGTGAAGAGATAAGCGAGTTATGGCAAATCCATATAGCCATCCGAAGAATATGTACTCCATGGTATGACGTGGGCAGACCTTGAGAACTTATAGTACGTGAAAGAAATTGTCACAGGTGGCCACATGTGGTGTGACTTCGACAATAGGAAGCATCCAGAACAGGCAAATCTGAAGGGACAGAAAGTCCACTAGTGGCCACATCCAGCTGGGAATGGGACTAAAAGGAGGGACTGCTACGGTTCTTTGAGGAGCACCGGAAATGTTGGTGATTTAGTCTTAGTAGAGGCCTTACCCAAAGGAAGAACCTGAACATACTACAATAGCAAGTAGATGGGTTCCACCGTCCTAAAAGGCATTATTGAATTAAGTTATATCATGTATTAAATTTTTAAATTAAATGATACAGAAATAAATTACAAATTAAAGACTAAATTCTTTGGTCAACCAAACTAAACAGTTTAGTAAGAACTTGTCTTGCAGTCTGGCACACTCGTCTCATTCTGGGTAGTTAGCAAAGGGTTCATCACTGGTTGCTGCCCCACTGGCTTAGTTAGGTCCATGAGTCATTAAAGGCATGAAGAGCTCAGCGTGGACTTGATTGCTAAGGGAAGCCACCCTGAGGAAGGGCGTGGCCAATAGATGCTGCTCACTAGGGGCAGCTGACTTTAGCTGACTGTGACGCATTTGAAACTAGCTCCTGACTTTCTTTCTCTCTTTTCCCAGAGATCCCAAGTGTGACTGTGACCCAGCTGGCATCTCTGGACCCTGTGATTCTGGCCGCTGTGTCTGCAAACCAGCTGTCACCGGAGACCGCTGTGATAGGTCTGTGTGAACCATGTCTCTGAAGGCTTCAGGGAGACTGCCCTGGCACCTGGCATAAAAATTAATCCCTCACGTATCATTGCGGAAAGCAGATTCTGAACAAATGTTGAGAACTTCTTACAACCTGTCTTCCAAAGCTGAGCTTCCAAAACAAAAAACCAAGGCCTGTGGTTCACTGCAGTCCATTTTCTGCTTTGGGTTCCTTTTCTGTGCTTTTACTTGACGGAGGCAGAGGACCCCAGCGAGTCCCCTCGCCGGTTGGCTGGGATTCCCAGGTGCTTGGATGTGAGATGGTATGCAGTAATGAGATCATGTGACTGAAGTGGGTCTTGGGAAATGCTGGGCCTAATTAAACAAGTTGAGGAAAATCCTTGTAAGGGGAACTATGGCAGTGTATGGCCATATATAACCATCCCGTACTGAAAAGGGCCCGCCCTAGGGAGGGGATGGTGGTTACATGCACACACATGAACTGAGGCACCACGTTAGAGCCCTTTGGGCCCAAGCCATGTTGGGGCAGGTGGAGCAATGAGGAGTGGTTCGCCCTCAGTTGTTGCCTCAGGACATCCCTTAAGTACAAACTGTGTTCAGACTATACTTGGTTTTCCCCTGAGATGGCAGTGTGCAGAGGGACTGTGAGGGTGACCTCACAGCTGAAAGCCTTCTTCACAATTCCTTAAAAGAAAGCAAGCATTTTCCTGGCACCCTGCCAAACACTTCTACCTGGGTGGAAGAAGTGCCAAATGCATTCCTAATTTGTGTTTGCAGGGGCTTCTTTGCTGCTGAAGAGAGAGTTAGGAATAAATAGCTTGAGTGTTAAGAAAACAGTCTCTTTGTGAAAGCCTTCATGTATGTGGTGGGGGAAGCCCTCTGGAAACACGGCTCATCAGTTAAGAGTCCTTGCTGCTCTTCCAGAGGGTCACAGTTGGAATCCCAGCATCCCTGTCCAGTGGCTCACAGCTGCCTGGAACTCCAACCCATTAGGGCCAGTGCCCTCTTTTGTTCCTGCCTACATACATGTGTCATACCCCCCACATACACACACACACACACACACACACACACGATTTATTTTTAAAAGAAAGCGTTTGTAGCGGCGGAGGGGAGACAGAGGCAAGTTGAGACTGAGTTTTCTTCTGTGACTTAGACAGGCCTAGAACTCATTATGTAGCTAGGCTAGCCTTGAAGTCTTGGCAATCCTCCTGCCCCATCCTCCCAATGCTAGGATTATACCACTTCCTGCTTGAAAGTCATTATTATTATTATTATTATTATTTTATTGTTTTGAGACAGGGTTTAGAACTTGCTACCATAGCAGAAGGTGACCTTCTGCCTCTATTTCCCAAGTACTGGTATTAGAGACATGCCACTAAACCTGTCTTTGAAAACCTTTTAAATTCTAGAATATGAAACAAAATAGCAAGCTACCTAAAGCAACTGTTGCCATCACCACAATTAGTGGTCCCAAATGACACTAGTGGTCCATTTGAGTGACCATTGCTGGCATGCATGCTGATCGTCTTTGCTTCTTCATCCTTTTCCACCCGACAGCATCCTAAAGTCTTCTTTAGGATCCGCATGATCCCTTTTCCTTCTTCATTCTCCTCTCGCCATAAGTTTGAATCTTGCCTCATCCCTCTGTCCTCTTCCCCTAAGCACATCAGAAATGATTCCAATTTCCTGGGCTTCAGGGCCATTAAATGGAGGAGTAGACATAGGGCCTGAACCACTGCAGTGCTGAACAAACAGTCATGAGGCAGTTCTTGTTTCATGTAGAGAAACTTCCACAGCTCAGCTTGGCCTGGCAGTTGTCCAAAGAGAAGCTGCCTGAAGGCTTGGACTGGACACAGGGGTGGAATGCCAGCCTGTCATTGTCTGCTTCAGGGTGTCTCTAGACTTTTATCTTGGTTATGACCTTAGTGGCTCTTTTCTCGGTGGGCCAGGACTGGGTTATGATGAACAGGGTGCTAATAAACACTCAAAGGTGTTGGGTACTGGGGCAGCTGAATAGACACTGAGGTAAGAGACTTGCCTTTCTGGTCCTCACTTTACCTTTAGGGCAGATCTGCTCTGCATACTCCTGTGACCTCCCTCCCCGCCTCACACATCACCCTCTGTCCATCACCGAGGATGGGTCAAGTTTTCAGACTGCCAAGGCTCTGTTGAAGGCAGAAAAAGTGAACACACTCACTTGTGTGTGTCGGGAGGGTGCTGTGATTGCCTCTGGTGATCTGGAGTGGAGGCAGTATGTAAACCTTGCGGTCTTCCCCACTCTGGGAATTAACAGTGCCAAGTGGGAGAAAAAGTAGGCAGAGGTTGAATCAGCATGACCCAGCACGGTCATCTCTGTGAAATAAGAAATAATTGCAGTATCATCCTGACGTCTACAATTCTACTGCAGGTGCCGACCAGGTTACTATCATCTGGACAGGGCAAACCCTGAGGGCTGTACCCAATGTTTCTGCTATGGGCATTCAGCCAACTGCCACAGCTCTGCAGACTTCAGTGTCCACAAGATCATCTCAACATTCTATCAGGGTAAAGTATCTCAAAACATATATAAACATTTAAAACAAATGAAAAATTTAACACTGTTCAAGGATCTATGATTTGTGCTTACAACAGTGGCTTCCATATTCATTTCCTAGTCCTCATTAGTAATTCTCTTATTAGTGTTTATTAAGACAGAGATTGTTCAGACTGGCCTTGAACTCCACAGGCAGCAGAGGAGAATCTTGAACTTCTGATCTTCTTGCTTCCACCTCCCAGGTCCTGAAATTACAAAACTGTGCCATCACACCCAGTTAAATTCTGTGTCTGGGATGGAGCCCAGGACCTCACGCATGCGATGCAGGCATTTACCCATGGAGCTACATCTCTAGCCCTCTTGTATTGTTTTGTAATGCACATTATTCTGGGCTAAGACAAACCGTGTTTCTTGAAAAATTACAGCTGAACAGCATATGAATAACTTAAAAACAGCTAAAAGAGACCAACTATTTATATCCCTATGCTTCCCACCCATGTCTATTTCAAAGCCACAACGAATTATTCATGTGTGAGAGGGATTTATGAGGACATCCCAGAGTCCACACTCACTAATAGCGTGGCATCACATACATTGAGTCAATGGATCTCCTTCGTTAGCATGCTTTGGAACAGTGTGAGCATGTTGGAAATCGATATTATTATTTTTTTAAAGATTTATTTATTATGTATACAACATTCCTTCCATATATGCTTGCATGCCAG
>LOJH01022641.1:12017-30878 GCA_001685095.1 Ellobius talpinus
CCTCTGGAAGAGCAGCCAGTGCTCTTAACCACTGAGCCATCTCTCCAGCCCGCTCAGGCTTATTATTAACTAGCTCTTACAACTTAAATTAACCCATAATTAGTATCTATGTTTAGCCATGTGACTTAATGCCTTTTCTCAGCAAGACATCTTGCTTCCTCTGTAGCTGACGACTGTGTCTGTCTTCCTCTTCCCAGAATTCTCCTTGTCTTGTCACCCTACCTATAAGTCCTGCCTGGCTACTGGCCAATCAGCATTTTGTTAAACCAACATGAGTGACAAATCTTACAGTGTACAAAAGCATTATCCCACAGCAGGTGTTCTTGTCTTTTTTTATGAAGTGTTCTCTTGGAATTATGATTCCTTCCTCCTTCACTTCTCAGCCTTGAAAACACTTCCTTACCCACTAAAGCCCTGAGCCATAGTGGCTTGTGGTGGCTTCAAGGTAGAGCATGGAATTGGGTGCCCAAAAGCTTAGCCTCTGACTGGGCTCATCTCCTCGCATAGCCTTTCCCATTGATCATAAACAAGCCATTTCCCAGCCTCTGACACTCTACTGCAAGGGTTAACTGGCATCCTCGATTCTGTTACTTCCAATAGAATGGAATTAAGTGGACTTACCTTTCAACCCAATATCTTTAATCAATTTCTCATCACTAAGAAGAGATAAAAGACCTATTAATGTAGAGAGCTGTGTTGCTAGAATGTAGGGTGCTTCTGTGTTTGTTCACAGAAGCCCAGGTAGTTACCATGGATGCTGTCCTTCAGCTGCATTGTTTCTGCTCACTATGAGTCTTAATATCATCCACATCTGGGGCTTGGGTCATTATGCTGATGCTCAGCTTTAAAACACCTTCCTGTTGGGGGCAGTGAGATAGTTGTGCAGGTAAAGATCCTTGCTGCCAATGCTGATAACCTGACTTTAATCCCTAGATCCCACTCACATGGTGGAATGTGAGAACTGACTCTCACAAGTCCTCTGACTTTCTCACATGTGACAAAGAGCACACCCTGCACCCTATCCCAACACACAATAAGTAAATGTAATTTTTAAAAAAATCCACCTGCCAGTCTGATAGCCTATTGGCTATTTACAAGGTAGCTAAAGTCTTTCTTTGTACATTTTCTTGGCAATATGGTGTACTGCTATTGGGAATGCAAATACATTTTCCTTTGTAAATAGTGGTGGGTGGATGCTACATTGAGGAACATGCATCTTGTAGAGTTTGCATATTAAACACCAAGGAGATTGTGTTAGAGAAGCGCTAACTGGAGTCTGTTTCTCCCTGGGGAACAATATCACGATTCTCGATAAACCCAGTGTGGTTACGTGGTGATGGGATCCTCCACCTGGCTCACCCATGTTTCATGTAGGAGGTTTCTTTGTGGAATGAAGAGGACATGACTTAGAACAATGCACACAGTGGGTGCACCATAGGTGTTTATCCTGAAGTGTTTGTGGACCCAGACTGACTTTACAGGCCCAGGCATCTAAGGGATTATTCAATTATTCCTTCCTTCCTTCCATTTATAATTTATAATTGTAATGTGTCTGTGTTGAGGGACTGGCATATGTACCACAGTATGTATGGAGGGCGGGGTCAGAGGATAATTTGCATGATTCCTTCCACTATATGGGATGTGGGGATTGAACTTGGCAGCCAACACCTTTACTTACTACGCTATCTCCAAGGATCTTTTCTTTCCCTTCCTCTCCCTCCCTCTCTCCTTCTTCTTCTTGACAGTGCCTTAGTATATATAGCCTAGGTTAGCTCAAACTCACTATGTAGTCCAGGCTGGTCTCAAACTCATTAACCTTCTGCCTCAAGCATCCGAGGGCAGAGATTTCAGGATCCCTCCCCACCACCCTGCTGCCTACAATGCCAAAGGTACTTTTTGATGGCAGAATCTGTGTTAGCATCTTGGGCAAAAGTTTTCCTTTATCTTGTGTGAGGCAGGTTTGGTGGTTTTGCATGACTAACTGTATCTGGAAGCAACTTTGACACCAGAGTATTGGTACCACCATCAGCTAGTCTCATGTCTCCTTTTCTACACTGGGGCCAGGTCAAACTACCCCTTTCCCAGGCTCTCAACTCCAGTAAAGCTCCCTGTCCTTGAGACTAAGCAGGACTTTGCCTCTCCAGCAAGTTCTGCTTGTCTCTGGGGATCTCACCTTTAGTTTTACTTTCTGGGCCTTGTGTTTGGGCTGTGCAGACTGTTTGCATTAAGCCCTCTGCTGTGGAAGTAGCTATCACTGTAGGCACAGAAATTGCTCCCCCCATGTGGTCACCTTGTAGCATTTTAACCCTTACCTGGATATATGCAGGTGAATTCCATTTCCTTTTGCCCTTCTCTTCCCGTCACATACCTCAGTCCAGGCTAAACCATTGTCCAGAAGATCACCAGGAAGGGAGCCAGGTCTGCATTTCTGAAGTTACCTGCTTTTCTACTTTGCTTTCTTTTTCATCTGTAGCTCTTTTGCGTGATCGTTATTTTCCTCCTAAACTTTTACGTTGATTCCTGTCATACTCTGTCCCTGCAACAAGGCTTAGGAGTCTGTGCCATGATCTCATCGAGCTGTGCGGAATACCTGGTTCCTGGAAGGCCTAGTGGCTAGTGATTCAGGTGCCATCCACAGATGTCTAGAGATGGTTTTATCTGCACTTAGCATCTCAGGAAGTGAACTGAAACAGCACACACGCAGTGTTTTCTTTTCTCAAATTTGTCTCTTTGCTTCTTTCCTGTCTGACTTTCTCTCTCCCTGTTTCTCTCTGCATATTGTGTGTGTGTGTGTGTGAGAGAGAGAGAGAGAGAAGGAGAGAGAGTGTGAGGGAGGAGAGGGAGGGAGAGGGAGGGAGAGAGACATTAAAATGAATGAAGATAGAAAGGGGGATGCTTTATGAAGAGGAAGAGGACCATGGGAAGCAGGAGAGAGGAAGGCTGTGGGCTCGTTAATGGGAGATGAGTGTGATCAATGTATGTAATATAGATATCTCAGCAACAATGTCATTCTAAACTTTATCACCTAATATATAGTAGGAAGTATTTTTTTGGGAAAAAAAGATGCCTCAATGGATATGTTGCCACCAAATCTGATGACCCAACTTTGATCCCTAGGACTCTAAGGATGGAGGTAGAGAACTGACTTCTGAGAATTGTTTTCTGACTGCCACATGAGCACAGTGGCACGCCCCCCTCCTTGCAGAAATTTAGATGGTGAATAGACAACACCACCGACATGCATCCCACCCATCAGTGCACCCTACTCACAAATGATGCATAGTTGAAACAGCCGTCTTGTTCCCACAAGCAGAGGAGAGGTTGTGGGATGCTCAGAGGCCCAGTAATGCATGGCTGGGTACCATCTCCATGGTGATGTCATCTCACTTCCATATTCCTGGAAAACAGAGGAGCGCATTGGGATAATAGCCTGATCACAGTGGAGAGAGCAACCTGGGTGTATATGTCTTGTGCTGGTCAGGCAAGGTCCACACTGAGCAGTCTCCTCCCCGTACCCCCTGCCCCTCTGAGTTCTCCACCCCCCCGCCAGCTGAGCCTCAGCAAGTCCTCCTGTCTGAGACACACCCATTCTTCTCCCAGCCTGATGGGGTCTGTCCCTATTTCAGATCTCGCTTCAATGTAACCTTCAAATGGTACCTCCTATGACGGTACTCTGTCTCTTGAGTCAGCAAGAGTTGTACCTTCTCTGGGTTACTGCGTCTTCATCTCTTTCTCTCTGCTGTGTCTTTACCAATTTTAGTGTGCTAAAACTGTCCAAATGGCTCTTCAAAAAAGACTTGAGGCTTGGGGATATAGCTCAGTCAGTAAGGTGCCTAGTACGCAAATATGAGGAGCCAAGTTCAAACCCCCAATACCTACATAAAAGTGAAATATAAAACTAGTTTTGAAGAGGGGACAGATGAGCCCTTGAATCTTATTAGCCAGCAAGTCCAGCCAAATTGCTAAGCCACAGGTTCAGTGAAAGACCTTGTCTCAAGACATAAAGCAGAGAACAATCAACAATCAAGTAAGACACCTGAAGTCGACTGCTGGCCCGCATATGCGCATAGATGCAAACACACTTGTGTGCACATGCGCATACACATATTCATAACAGAAAGGACTCCCATTCCAGTTGCACGAAGATGAGTCAGCACTGGGCCAGCTCCCCATCTCCCTTGAGTGTAGAGTCAGCTCAGCCTGGGCAGCCCTCTTCCAATGACTGGGCAAACCAGGCAAGTGGGGCTATGAGCTTCCAGCTCCAAACATTCTGATGTCAGGCTTGCCTCAGACCACCACAGCAGGTGGGCTTGAGACTCTGTCAGTCCTGATCAAGGCCTAACTTCTCCCTGCTAAACACAGCTCCTTTTCTCCCTTCCACAGGACTTGAACACTACCCAGTGAGCTCTCAGCACTTGTTTTTGGAAAATCCACTCTTATTTTGTCTACGTTACTTATGAACCTAAAAGAATCTCATTCACTATTGCTTTTTAGCCCTTATCAAACCCCAGAGAGAAATTTGGGGATAGACCAATTGAATGAATGAATGAATTTGAATGACTCCATGTATACCTAAGCTGCTAATTCTTGTCCCCCAAAATTCAAGCATGATGCCTGCTCTCTGCCCATCACCCTCACAATCTGAAACCCCTCTGTTTCCTCTCACTGCAAACCAATTGTGTCTCTCGCCTTTGTTCTCCATCCCTGCCTGTCCTGGGGAAGGTGGGCAGAGTGCTAAGCAGCCCACAACAGACAACCCCTTTTATTCCTTCTGACGGCCTCAGGGAGGTTTGATGGTTACATTTCCATAATCGATGAAGAAGCCCTGTCACCCCAAACATGGAGTCTTTAAAGACGATAGGTTTATGCAAATTGGATATTGATGGGGTAATGATTAATTGGCCCTGAGCCTTTGTTAATATGCAATTGTAGTAACAGAGATACGTTTATAATTATTTTGGTTAATTGTTCAAACAAGCACTCAGGACTTAATTGCACAGAGTAATTGAGGAGCCCTGGTATTAGAATTATTTCTTCCCAAAGGAAAATCAGAGTTCTTTAACCAGTTGGGTCCTTGTACAGAGAGCCGGAGGTGTGGTGCCTTCTCTGAAGTCCTTTGTGTCTTTGGATGGTGAAGTACAGCCACAAGCCTCAGCTCTCCCGTTCTCAGAGGGTTAAGAACCAGAGTTGAGTGTCTGGACCTGGAAGGGTTCTGACCTTGGCCTTTGAAGAGCTGTGTGATTTGGGGGCAAGACATTTAGCTCCTACAAGCTACTGTCACCTGCTCCATGAGAGAAGAAAAATATTTAACTCATGTATGCAAAGAGTGGATGCGGAGTCTGCCTGGATCCCTGAATTGGCATGAGGTGTGTATTACACATTTTTTCTTATCACTATGATAAAATACACAACAAAACAACTGAAGGAAGAAATTTTTTTTTCTGGCACACAGCTCAGGGACTATCAGTCTCTCCTGGTGGGGAAGACATGGCCGCCAGGGGCTCCACAGTGGCTGAAGCATAAGGCAACTGTCTACTTTCTGTCACCAAGGAGGGAGAAACAGGAAGTATGGTCAGTCTATAAAATCTCCACTTCCTACAGATTCAACCACCTCCACAAACAATGCCACCTGCTAGTGCCCAAGTGTTTAAGCACATGAGCCCGTAGGGGACCGTTTCCATTCAAAGCATTCCAGATGCCCGGTAAACGGTCCTGAAGAGACGTAGTATGATGCCTTCACTGGTAGCATCCGGCAGAGGCAAGGCAGATGATGATGAACCCATGGTGTCAGACACCTGTGTAGTCATGCATGGAGTTTAAGACTTAGCTTATTTAAAAGGACAGAAAAGGGAACTGAGATAGCCCAGCCACCAATCTTGATCCCAGGCCTGCATTTGATCCCAGGACATACATGGTAGAATGAGAGAACAGATATTTTCCAAGTTGTCCTCTGACTACTACAGGCTGACATATACCCAGACGCACATATAAATGAGTAAGTAAATGCACAGGGCGGTGGGGAGGTTGGAAGATGTGCAGGCTATGGAGCTGAGCTGGGAAAGACGGGGCTAAGATCTCTAATAAAGTAGTTGGTTTGACTTTGCGCTTTGAGGTTTGTGGCCTGTGAAGGCTCTCACAGGGAAATTTGCATGTTTCTTGTGTTCAGACTCTAAACTATCACACACAACTATGTGCACATGCATATGCATACACGTATGCATATACACACACACCCTGGTACAAATGTTGTTGTGGGGAAAACGATCTTGGTGGCGTCTCCTAAGGGGACACTTTCTCTCTGGCCCATCCTCAAGTTGGATATTTGCCTGCCACACAGGATAAGAGGGTGCAGCAGGCCTGCTCAAGGCTGAGAGAGACCTCCACAGCATCTGAAACCTGGGTTCAGGATATGGGAAAGAGGCCAAGAACCCAGGCTTTGCCTCCTGTTGACATTTGATCTAGGACAGGAATTTAAGTTTGGACCTGTATGTTTTTTAGGTCTTGTTGAGCTAAAGTAAGTCATAAAGACACGTAGGGATGGGCTGGCAAGCTGACTCAATGGTTATGTATGTTTCCTGCTCTTCCAAAGGACCTGAGTTCAGTTCCCAGCACCTATGCTGGGCATTTCACAACTGCCTCCTGTAACCCTACGTCCAGGGAACCTCACAGGGAATGTTCTCTGAGGCTGAGTGGAGGCAAACAGTGAACTCAAAGTTGAGAAGGTGGCCAAGTGCTTGCTGGAGGGTATCAAACAATAGTTCCCCATTTCTCTTCTACCATTGTGACCTCTCCTCCACCAATGGAGGCTTCTTGGCTACCAAAACACAGAGGAGGTCATAGCCTGCCTGTGAATGTGTCCTCTGTCCTGATTATTTCTGTTCCACACCCCAATCTGCTCCATCCGGACCAGGTAATTTTCCTCCTCACCCAAGCCGTGCCAGGTCCCCATGCCAGGAGAGAACCAGGCCCCACAGTCTTTACTGAGCAGTTCTCCCATCCCATGGCCTCTTTGGCTTAGCTGCGGTCAGGCTGCTCCTGCAGGGCTAAGTGTCTAATGGCTTTTCTGAAAATGCTGCCCTCGTTGCTTTACTGGCAGCTGCAGAGGCAGAGTCACCCATTGACCCTGCCCCACCCTGCCCTGCGACTATGAGACTATCTCAACCCACTGCCCTCTATCGCTCTCCCTCTCTCTCCCAGTCTCTCACTTTGGTGACTGTCCTCAAGCTTCCTAGAACAGGAACTGAGTAGCCTCAAATGGCCAGCTTAGGACTCATCTTGATTCACCTCACTGTTTTGCCATCTGATGAGAATGGGGGTAGAAAGCAAGGAGGCCTTAGGACACTTTTGAAGCAGACATTTCACATGGGGATGGTGATTCTTAGAGTCAAGTCTCACCCCACCCACAGGGATTCATTCTCTTCTTGCCTACCAAATACATTTACCTTACTCCTCAACTGTGGGTCCACACCTAAGGGCAAAGGTTATTGCCACCTGAGTGTTTACAGTGGAGTTAGTGCAGTGTATTTATGGGCACCCTATGCCTGGATATGACAAATCTTCCCTCTTACAATCAAGTGTGGCAGAAGAGCAGCGGAGTTACACCTTCAGGCATGGCTGGATCCAAGGACTCCAGCAATGATGATAAGGCCCTTTTCTTGGCCTCTTTCTCACAAAGCAGGAGAGCTGCCATTGGCACCGTTGCAGTTCTTTGGCTATGCCAAAGGACTATGCATTATTTTCTCTACGGTTCAAAAAGAGTTTAAAGACATAGTCTTGATCTCATCAAATCTGTTGTGGACATGGGCTGCCAGACGAGGCCTGAATCTACGGAGACCAGCACTGGTCAGACCTACCTGCATGGAGAGTGTGGCTGTGTCACCATCACGTGATGTCACAAAATGTGACCAATGCTTCTTTTTGGAAACAAAGAATTTCTAATAACTTCCCATTTCATGTATTTTTAATATGTTATTAGGTGTGTATAGAGTCAGAAAACGAAAGCGAAAGCGAGAGCGAGAGCGAGCGAGAGCGAGAGAGAGAGAGAGAGAGAGAGAGAAAGAGAGAGGCCGGCAGGCAGACAGACAGACAGACACACACACACACACACACACACAGACTGACTATATATGTGAAGGTTCTTGAGAAATTTCTTCCTTTCACTCAACTGAAAAGTGCCCATTTCTAGCTCTGTAAATGTTCTTGGTTTATTCTGTTGGATTTAGCTGTAATGTCTAGTTTATATTCTAACCTTTATTGAATTTTATATTATCTATAGCTTTATATTTAAGGCACATCTCTTAACAGACAGTACACCCTTCTGTCTTGATTTTTAAAAACCCATCTGACAGTCTTTTCTTTTTCTACTAAGTATTTGTCCATTCATATTTAATGTAATTATTGACACAATTTCATTTGAATATTTCAGCTTACTAATTAAATTTCATTAGTTCCTTATTTATTTTCGATTTTATATTTTCTTTCTTTTCTACTTTATTTGGGAATTTGACTATATGTTATATTGGGATATGCATGAGAATTCCATATTAATTTATCAATTGTCTTTTCAGCTAAACTCATTATTTGTGGGTGTTTGTAGTTTTCATACATAGTCCTAACTGTAGACACTCTCCTTAGAGTCAATATTATACCACTGTAAATTGACTATATGAAACTTAGTATTGCATAAATTTATTTCTTTAATATTTCCTTTTATGCTATAGTAGCCACATATTATATCCATCTATCTATCTATCTGTCTGCATTTAAAAGATTTTTTAAATTTTATGTGTATTATATGTCTGTGTATGTATGCTCACAGGTCAAAGAAGATGTTGGTTCTTCTGGAACTGGACTTACAAGCAGATGTAAACCACTTAGTGTGGATTCTAAAAGTAAACTCTGGTACTGTGAAAGAACAGCAAGCTCTGCTAGCCACTGAGTCATCCCTCTGCTCCTGCAGCCTCCCGTTGGTTCTTCCTGCTTATATTATTTCCTGTGGTGTGGTTTGCTCTATATGGTCTTCCCTGCTGTGGATAGCTCCATAGCCCAAAGTCTTGCCCACCTATGAGACGTGCCCATGTTATGAGTTTTGGGGGGTGGGCAGATGTTAACTTTCTGGGGTGGGGCAGATTTTCACAGTGGAAAAAGAATGGAGGGCTGGAAGCCTATCAGACTCTGGGAGGTGACTTCCAAGCCTCAGACTTAGTGGGACTCTTCACAGGAGGGGTGAGAGTGTGGGATTTATATAAGGAAGGACAACGTCCTGCTAGAGAAAAGTGATGGGAGACAGGAATCTGTGACAAAAAGAATAAAAAGAGATGAGTTTCAGGATCAATCTGAAACCTGTCTGCATTCATTCCAGAAAGAGCCACCCCTTTCCTAGCACAGCACAGCAAAATGCAGCAACCCCCATCTTCCAAGTTTCAGCCCTTGAGTTTGGCTCCTGACTGTAGGTGCATAATAAATCCCAGTTGAATTAAATTAAAATGTTTAAGGAGCTGGTGGCTGGGCCAAGCCTTTCTCTGCTGTCAAGGAAGAATTTATTTATCAAGACCTAGATGCTGGCAACGGCCTTTGCTTCTCTTGGCTAGACTGTGGTCATGATTTAAGAGGCTGATATTTGTCACCCAGGGTTGGGAATTGGGTTCTTGGTCAGGCAAGGGTACATGGCCTGAGTGTTAGGGGAACAGAGAGTTTTAAGAAGCTCCAGGAAGCCCTTGGTTTACACTCTGGTTTTCCTAAGTGAACCTGGGAACTGTGATGTCAGCTTCAACTGTCAGCTTGACACAGCCTGGGAAGAGGGTCTCGGTGAGGAGTTATTGAGATCAGATTGGCCCGTGAACAGGTCTGTAGATTTGCCATCACTGTTAATTGATGTAGGAAGACCCAGCCCTTTGTGGGTGGCGCCACTCCCTAAAACAGGGCTTCTTAACAGTGTAAGAAGGGAGAAAGCCAGCAGAGAGCAAGTTAAGCAAGCAAGCCAGAAATCAGGCTTGCACTCACTGGTTTCTCTCGGCTCTGTGCTTGTGATAGAACTAGCTGCTCGAGTTCCCACCTAGACTTCCCCTCATTGATGTACCGTAAACCATGAATTTTAAGCCAAATAAACCCTTTCCTACCCTAAGCTACCTTTTGCCAGGATATTTTATCACAGTATAAATAAAACTATGACAGGAGCCTTGAAAGAGACTCTGGGTCCACCAAAGCCACAGTTTTGGGGGGAGGGAAGCCTCTTGTTGATAGTTCAATGGTCTCTGTCTCTGTATAGTCAACTCAGACCGTCAGTCTGTGAGAGACAGGGCACCCGTGTGGAATCGGCGCAAGTGTTCCCATGTTTTCTACCATGGATGTTGCTTGTTGTCAGCCTGTACATCCATCAGGAGCGAGGAGCCAGGGTCCAATGGGCAGCGCTTAGAAGATGGTCTCTAGGCGCAACTTAACACAAACAACAAAAACAAACAAAACCCCCTGTTTTCAATCAAAAGGGTGTTTTTCTTTCCAAGAATTCTAAATCAGGGGTCAGGAAGCAGGCCCTTGGTAGAGCAATTTCCTATACTGTCCTACATTCAATCTTAAGCAGGAAAAAAAATAAAGAAGCAATTGAAGGGCTGGGGAGATGTTTCAGCTGCTAAGAATGCTTACTGCTTTTGTAGAGAACAGTGTTTAGCTTCAAGCACTCACGTGGCTGCTCAGAACTGCCTATTACTCCAGTTCTATATAAGACAACTTCTCTGGCTTCTGCAGACTCCTGCATGCTTGAGGTGAACATGAATTCATACAGGCACACACACATACACAGAATCTTTAGACACTTTTTATAAAAGACGTTGCATATCTAACCCTTGGAAACAGAAACTCAAGGCTAAGATGGCATGTGATTGAGTGAGACCGCAGTAGGGGAAGGCATTGCAATTTTAGCCGGGAAGTATGTGGCTTTCGACAGAAGTATGTGGCTTTCGACAGAAGTATGTGGCTTTCGACACACAAGTCTGCCATCACTGGTGAAACAGACATGGGTTCTTACTCTGACATGGGTTCAATTCTGACACACATGAGAATCAGACCCTCCTGCCAGGAGGTAGCAAAGTCACCTCTACTTCCCCAGGGAAGATCAAGTAGCATCAGAGATGACAGGAGACCCCTCCAGCAGAGGCTCAAACCTACACATAGAGGCTCAACCCTACACATAAGTCTACTACCCACACTCCAAGATGGCCAAGTGCTCTGGGAGATGCTACATTCTTCCAGGTCTGTTACCCGATTCCTCCACCAACACACAGGTTATAGCCTTCCTCTGGAGTCTGCTGAAGCAGATGCTCAAATCCCTTCAGGTATAATTATGTGAGAAGCAGGCTCTGCCTGCTTAATTACATGGGATTCTTGGCTAGCACAAAATGTTTTCTGCAGAGGCAATTTGAAAGATCAAATCTAAGACTCAGAACACCTAGGCCAGTGGGAGACTTCTCTATTGTCCATCATTAAGTGCTCAAGGGAACCAAGGAGATGCTGTTACCACACAATTCATCCCAAATGCTGCGGTCCAGCCATGACACCAGTATATTCAGAACACTTGTGGGTTCCCCATCAGCTTTATTTTAAAGTCCCTTTTGGTCCTTCCCACTTCTCACCAGATATTAACCCTTTCTACTTTAAATGAACAAGCAAACCAGAAAATATTTTAACTTTTAAAATTGAAAAGTGGAGCTAGAGATTTGGTTCAGATGGTAAATAAGGTTTATGTGCAAACATGAGGACCTGAGTTCGGATCCTTTCACCCATGTAAAGTTAGAGTGTGGCAGAAGGTACCTATGCTAGGGAGGTGGAGACAGGAAGACTCTGTCTCAAACAAATAAGGTTGAGAAGCAACTGAAGATACCTGGCATTGACTTCTGGCCTATGAATACATGTGCACACTCACATGCACCTTCACGAGCATGTAAACATGCGTATACATAGGTACACACACACACACACAAGGTCTAAGGCATGGCTATGTGCTCAATGATCTCATTGTTGAGACCATATTTCCAAGTAACATTCATGGATAACTATTACCAAATCTGTTCCTTTGAGTTTGACTCATACTTTATCATTCTCCCCCATGGTGCTGTGAAGTCATTTTAATGATTCCTCGGCACTACTTCCTGTCACTTGGAGAATATTAAAAGCATCCCAAGCTATTGAACATCCATGTTGCTCCCCGAAGTTAGCTTTAGAGATGATCTGCTTTGAACATGCATTTAATGTGTATAATGTGATGTTCTGCTGTTTCTTCTGAATTATACCTATGGACACCATTTTAAAAAGTAAAATGATGACCTCATCATATAAGAGTGTTTTCACAGATCTTGGTGTAACCGTTGCCATTGTTTCCAACCTGACTGTGTCAGTTTACATTGAATGAACGGATGGATGGATGACCAGAAGACTCATTGAAAGTCCAATGGGAGCTGGTATTAAACTATGGTGTAGGAGGTCCTTCTATGTGTTGCTTTCATTGACTGATGAATAAAGAAACTGCCTTGGCCTTTTGATAGGGCAGAACTTAGGTAGGTGGGGAAAACAACTGAATGCTGGGAGGAAGAAAGCAGAGTGGGAGAGAGCTGCCATGGAGCCGCCAGAGTCAGATATGCTGAATCTTTCCCGGTAAGCCGCTGCCACATGGTGATATGCAGATTAATAGAAACAAGTTAAATCAAGATGTGAGAGTTTATCCAATAAGAGGCTAGAGCTAATGGTCCAAGCAGTAATTTAATTAATGCAGTTTCTGTGTGTATTTCGGGGCTAAGCAAGCTGGGCAGCCAGGATGAACAAGCGGGCCCCTCTCTCTACAACAGATAGATGACCAGAAGACTCACTGAAAGTTCAACAGGAGCTGGTATTAAACTTTGCAAGATTTTGGTTTCAGAGACTATTTCACTCTTGCCTGAGTTCTATGTATTTGGTTTCTCTCCAAGCTTTTCATCTTTCTAGTAACAGAGACCTGGCTGTTCCCAAGCTAATCAAAGGTGGAGTGATTCTTTGGCTTGGATATTTGCACAGTCATTTCTGTAAGCGCTAAGCTTTCCTGTAGGTTTTCCTCCCATGAGCCAAAGACAAAACAGAAAGGGAATGCATTATCCAAAAAGGTGATGCTGTCTATCTCTGTAAAACCCAATGCTAAACAGGTAAAGAAAATATTACGTTAATGATTCTTTTCCTCCCATTGGACCTCAGCTCTGCTGTCTGTTATATATCAGTGGAAAGTTTCCAATCTTTCTCCCAGTGAGGCTCCCACAACACCTGACCTCGTATCCCTTTCTCTTGATACAATGCCATCCTTTGTGGGTCTTTGACTTCCTCTCCCCCTCTTTTCTTCCACTTATTTGCTCATTCTTCCAGGTCTTTTGTTGTCTATGTCTCCTCTTTCTGTCGCTGGATGCTCCTGGCTCTTGAAGTTGCATCCTTTTCCTTTCTCCTTGGCTCCCCATACAGGCTCATCCCCACCAGAAACTTCTGCTCTTCCACTACCATTTCCACCAGAATTTAAGTCTTTGTCAAAAGCTTCTGTGTGACAGACACGCAGATGTCATTTTACTGCTTTGGGTACAATGTGAAAAATTAGAATGTGCTAACCATCTTCATAACCATCTTCTAAAGCTGGTCCTTTTCTGGCAGTCTCCATCTCAACACAGGCCATATCCTTCTACCCTCATCCATTGATCCATCAATCCAGCTACTCATCCATCATCCTTGAATCCATCCTTAATCCATCCATTCACACATTCATCTATGCATGCATGCATCCATCCATGCATCCATCCATGCATCCATCCAGGCCAACATGAACTGAACAGCCCCACATCACTCTATACCTGCGTAGGCATTAAGTTCTGTTGGCATTGTCTCCTAAAGACCTCTCAGCCCCTCACTCATTAGCAATCACAGTAGCTAAGAATGCAACTGGTATTCACCTATCAACTCTCCCTCCTTTCCGGGACTCTCAATTCTGTTCTCTTTAGCAAAACATACCACATTCTTGATGGCTATAAAGCCATCAAGATTTTTTTGTGACTCTTAGGGTGGACACTGGAAGAGGTCCCAGAGGACTTTATCCTGACCAGTTCTCTAGCTTCAATTGTATTTATCATTGTTCTCACTACACCAAGTTCTACATGGTTCTTCCTTATGTTGTCCATGTATCCCATGCCTGTCCTTCTTTAGGACTTGCACCTGCTGTTCTCTGTTCAGCATCACTGGCTTTATTTTTGGCTCTAAGTCTTTTCAGATACTTGTATCTCACTGAATTCCATCGAAAGCATCCACTCCTTTAACACCCGTGATTGCCATCTGCCTACAGCTGTCTTTCCCTGTAGATGGCTTCAACCAAAGGGGGATGTCACTCTGGATGATGACACTTAATGTAGAGATATCAAGTCCCAGGACTCTTGTCTCAACTGGTAATACTTTGAATAAAGCCTTCCTTCCGAAGAGCCTCCTTGGGCCTCCCTGAGCCCCATGTTACCTCTTTTCTCCCTCGAATGTGGTTTCCCTTACTTTGGATGTAAATTCATCCGAATGTAGCCCTGCTCTCAGACTTGCTTCTCTCGGTTTCTTTCCTGGGACCTGAGCTAGTGTCTTCTTGTCTGCCTGTGGCTCTTAGACAAGCTTTATATGCCCAGGAAACCTCCTCTGTCTTGCCTGAATCAGCAGCTCATTTTGTTAGTTGTGTGTCAAGGTCAGTTCCCTCAGTAAACACTGGATTAAAAGCAGGAAGCTACTCCTCTCCAGGTTGTACACTAAGCATGAGGAAGGTCCTTGTAAACCACAGCCAGTCTCCGGGCTGGAGAGATGGCTTCTGCAAGGTGCTTATCTTTCCAGTTTGAGGACTGGAACTTGATCTCTGGCAGCCATATGAAAGGTCGAGCATGATTACAGTCTTCATCCCAGCACTGAGGAGGGGGCAGGCAGAGCCCTGGAGCTCACTGGCCAGCTATCCTAGTCTATTGACCAGTTCAAAGTTCAGCAAATGCAACCCTCTCTCAAAATTGACATGGATGGTCCCTGAAGAAAGATACCTGGGGTTGCTTTTTGGCTTCCATAGGCGCATTCACTCATATGCACTCAAATGCATATCCATCTGCACCCGCAAACCCTCGAATACATCACAGAAAAAAATATCTCTGCTTACTCAGGGTAGCCACATCTCATCACCACAAACACCAACTCGGTGAATATGGAGCCATTCCTCCTGGGGTGAGGGGTGCAGCGACATACAGGGCTCTCTTTCTATGGGCCCTGTTCATAAGACATCTGTCAGCAAGTCAGCACATCACCCCATCTTATATTTTTATGAAGAACCCCCTATCTGAGCTCCACTGTTTTTAAAGATTAAATTTTTGAGAATTTTATGCAATGTATTTTGATCATCTTCAGCTTCCACCTCCTCCCAGATACACTCTCATCTCCCTCTCTACCCCTCTTCCATTTGGTGCCCTCTTTTACAGTCTTCCTCATTCTCTGGGTCTTACTGTCTTTCTTCCCCCTCTTCCATGCTGCTAACTGAGCCTTAGGTGTAGGGGTTGTGCGGTAAATGTATCAGTTGGGGGATGTACCCCATGGTCAATTGTTCTCTGCATTTTGATCAGTATATAATGCTTTCTGTAACAATATCCGTCCGTTGCCGAGAGAAACTTCTTTGATGATGGGCAAGAGCTATATTTACCTGTGGCTATAAGGTTGTGTTTAGAGTGCAGTTAGAGATTATACTGGCATAGAAAAGAGGCAGTAGTAGCTTCTCCTCCAGGTTCCATGGCCTCACTAGCCATGGCCACTTGGCTAGGTTTATAGTATCAGACATGAATTCCCTCCCATGGAGAGGGGCCTTCAGTTTAATTAGGTGGCTGTTGGTTACACCCAGGATATAAGAGCCAGATTTCACCTTTTGGAATATGTTTCCATTTTGGTCACGTTTCTGTTCGTAGATATTACAGCTGGGTAGAACCATTGATTGCTTTTCTCCATTGACAGCTTGGATAGCTCCTTCTGATACTATGAGCACTAGTACTAAGGGAGAAATCTTCTAAGTGAGTTCCTTCTGGATTCCTCCAACCCCTATGCCCAAAACATGCGATGTCTTCAGTAATAGGGTCCTACCTCTTATTGTGGTAGGTAACCAAGGGCAATTGCAATAGCTTGTACGACTTTGGGTCTCTCTTGGATTCTCCTGAGCAGCAACTTGGAAAATTTCCCATTCTTGGCACTGGCAATTTTGTTTGAAAGCTTATGGTTTAGGTTGGACATCATCACCCTATGTAGTATAACTTCAATTAAAAATATTTATTACCTATGTATATTAAATTCATAGGCACTTTATATATATATGTAATTTGTATGCACACATATATAATATGTCATTTTGAATACATATAAAATAATGTGACTCTTCATGAATTTTCCAATGTCCTTAAATCTATTTCTCCCCCTTCTCTTTCCCTCTGTGGTGTCCTCTCTCCTCCATGAACAATATTGTTGATTCATTAACACTGAACCCATAGCCAACAGCATTATCACTCACACGGGAACTAAACTTTCACGTGTCATGACTTTCCATGCTTAGGAACACAGGATAGCAACTCAGCAGTCCACTTTGGGCATTTAAACCAATTCGGGCAGAAAGGAAATTGTAAGGAAGAGCTAGTCTGTGGCAGCTGAAACAGATGGCTGATGTTGCCTGGTGCCACTTCAGTAAGGGACATGCCTGTTGGGCAACTCAGTTTCCCCAGTTCTGTGCCTGTCTCTGTATGGCCACCAGACTTCTGGAGTGTCAGTTTGGGGACTCCAGATCAATCAGCAATTGGGCAAATCTGCAAGTGTGTATGGACTCTGTGAATGATGAGGGTCAGCTGTGTTTGTTTAGCCAGCCAATGGGAGAAACTAGTAAAAAACAGCCACCCTTGCTTCTCTTCCTTTAAATAGGGCTCTCGTTAGTAGGTGTCTCCTCTCACTGCCTCTGAGCGGACGCCTGGAGTGGGTACAATAGTTCGAATAAAGCAAATAGAGGCTTGGGGCTGCTGCTGCAATGGGACATGGACCCAAGGTCCTTTGTGGAAACAACATGTGACAGGGTACTGGTTGGCCTCCTGGCTGGTGGGAGACTTGGACAAGTATACCCATCCTATCACTCCCCAGTCTGACAATGAACCAAGGACTGTCCCTGCATCTGAGGTCATGCATTCTAGACCTGTAGAATCAGGAGAAGCTGAAAGCTTGTGAGCTATGTGAGAGACAAACCTCTCCCCTTGCCAGAGAGCCAGTCGATTAGTACAGTGAGCGTCCATGGGACACTAAAAAGTACAAAAGCTTGTAGACAAGTATTTAGGGAGGTGGAAATACGAAAGAGATCCTAAACCTGGCCTCAGAAGGGCTTTGTTCACAAGAGAAGCAGGACCTGGACCCTCCCTGCTGCAGCCTGAGGATCAGCAAGTGAAGCAAGGGGTGTGAGGAAAAAATAGCACTAGCTAGGTGGAGAGGAGGTATGCAGACACAAGGGCAGAAGGCAACCTCTTTTCTGGGCATTCTTCCTTTGGTTTTTGTTGTTTGTTTTATTGGAAGTTTCCCCCTTTCTGTTTTTCTTTTATTTAGTTATTCCCTGACAATTTCATATGCGTATATAAAGTACTTTGGGGGATCACATTCACCCCGTGACTGTCTCTTACTCCTCTCCTGCTCTCCAATAATTCCCTTCCTACATTCTTGTCCTGTTTTGTGTGTGTGTGTGTCAGTGTGAGAGTGTGTGTGTCCCACTGACTTCGGTAGATATTTTTAAGTCTACTCAACGGTTCCTATAGTTTTGGGTCCAGTGCAGCAGTGGATCATGGGACAGGTTTTTGTGACACAGGACTTCTCTGTAGACAGATCTGGAGGCAGCTACTTGCTGACATGTTTCTCTCTGATATCGAGGCTTTGCGTTTACATTTCTTTACGCCTTGCTTAAAAGTGCTTTCAAAGTCTCCGAATATCATTTATCTTGAACGGCAGTGCATCTTTAAGAGAAAGAAATCTTTGTATCAAAAAGCTGAGTCGCATTTTAAAGAGCAGAGGTCTATGGAGGTGGAAGAAAATTGAATCAGGGATGGCATGCATGGCGGACTTTAAAAAAAAAAAAAGCAACCCAACAACAGACCAAGAGTCAGCCATTCAGGAAGCCAACGAAGTTATTTTCTTAAGCAAGCCTTTTCAACAGTTTCCATATTATTTATTTATTTTAATGCTTCAGTGGCTAAAAATGGCCAAGAAAAACATTTTATTTGTGTCAAAAGAAATCACTTGTATGCAAAGTTGCAGCTGCTTCTCATAGGTATACAAATGAAGAAAAGCCTGGGAATGGGCTGGTGGGTTTTTTCTTTCTTTTAATGGAAATCTTGATTCATGCTTCAGTATTCAGAATCTCCCATTCAGCGGTGTCTTGGAGTTTTGACTGGATTGACGGCCAGAAATGAAATCTTAAGATGATGTCCTCATCCTGGTTAGGTCTCATCAGACTCTTTGAGAATTGTGTGCCTTGACTTTAGAAGCTAAATGTGGGCGTGAGGACGGGGACTGTAGTTCACAGCATTTCTACCAAGTCATGGTTTAGTATTTGGGGGAATCTAATTTTCTCACCCACTAATCCTCCATTTGAAAAGTAAATCTTTTCTTTGTGTTTGTTTTTAATAGAATATCTAGACAGTTTTACAGATGCATCTTGATCATATTTCCTCCCATCTGCTCTCTCTGACTCCCTTAAGGCATCCCCAGTGTACCCTGTAGTGATAGGGGAGCGCAGGACTGCTTTTCATCCCGCCCAGCTCCCGCACGGCTAGCTTATACCCCGAAATAACA
>LOJH01022642.1:0-10017 GCA_001685095.1 Ellobius talpinus
GGAAGGAAGGAAGGAAGGAAGGAAGGAAGGAAGGAAGGAAGGAAGAAGGAAAAAACCCCGAGGCAAAACATAGGTGAAGAGAAACAGGAATAATTTAATTTATAAGAACTAGCAAGAAATAAGAGCTTAGACAAGGTCGAGCATTCATAACTAATAAGTCTCTGTGTCCCCTGGCCACGGTGGTGCACGCCTTTAATCCCAGCACTCCAAGGCAGAGGCAGGAGGATCTCTGAGTTTGAGGCCATCCTGGTCTACAAGAGCTAGTTCCAGGACAGCTAGGACTGTTACACAGAGAAACCCTGTCTTGAAAAACCAAAAAAAGAAGTCTCTGTGTCATAATTTGGGAACTGGTTGATATCCTTAAAGAAAGCCTGCTGCATACAGTCCAAGGAATGTCATCCTATATAATTAGAGATAAGACTCAAACTAGATGCTCAAACTCAACTCCAAAGCCATTTCTACTCAAGTGAGATGTGTGGTATGGCACAAAGCTCCTCAGGTCTTCTGGAAATCCTTAGGGCAGGCTGCGCCTTATCTGTGTCCACGAAGCCTTCTCAGACACTGTCTGATGCAGCAAAGGCACCCAGGAATCTTCAGCAGAGTGTGAAGCAGAGCAGCCCTAGATGGCCATCTGCTTCCTGAATTGCACTTGTCCTGTGTTCCTAGGGCCAGACAGAGCCTGTTCCCATTTGATCATTTCTCCTGTGTCCTCGGCAGCCCTTCCTCTCATGCGATCAGATGGAAATGTGACCCTGGCAGTGGTAAGTTCAATTAGAGGTTGTTCTACTTTTGATTAAAAAAATATCACAGGGTTTATTGGCAAAATGTCCTCTAGACTTTGCCTAAGTTATAGTCACGGTTCAGGGTGGAATTATTTAATATGCAAATGCTCCATCTCTCAGGAAGGGATATCACCTCCCTCAAACCCACCATTAAGTGAAAATATCATATATGAAAAATGCATATTGCCACTTAATAATACATGAAAAGAGAGTCTCCTACAAATCTGTTTGTAAGTTTGTTTGGAAGTAGCCAAGCACTGTGATAGAAATATGCATGGCAGTGAGTTGAAGTTCAAGGCAAGAGGATTTTCTCAAAGGCAAAGTGAGGAGTCTGGCAGAAGTTGTTTTGAATCAATTATCCTTGGCTACAAGTATCAATAGCTTTAGCTTTGTCCAACTTAGAACAGGCAATTCTTGGGCAGACATGTTTGCTTAACTCTTTTCTTTATAAGGTTGTGATAGCCTTTGTGCAAATTGACTGTCAGAGTCTTAAGATGGTTTTTGCATCAGACATATTTACATAAGCAAGCTTCCTCCACACTCTCCAAGATTTATTTTTGATTAAGACTTGATGCAAGAAATTCCATTTTGATTCCGTTTTCACATTTTAATTTCTCCCAACTAATGGCTTGGTATTGCTACCAAACATCATAGATTAACCTCAACTTCCTTAAATGTATACATACATTTAGCCTATGTTTGGGCCAAATATTTTAATAAAAACCCCATTTTGTAGTAGAGTGTTGAATAAGCTACACGGGGTATTAAATATAACAGAATGGTTATATTGCTATACATTTACACCATCATAAAGTCAGAAGGAGGTGAAGCTGAACCATCCTAAGTCACAAGTCTATTAGTATTTCTTACTTCTGTATCTTCGAGGCTTAAAATAGTAAAGTTATGTCATAAATACGAAGGTAAGAAGCTTAAAATGGGCCTCATCCAGCAACCAAATTGTTGAGAGGAACCTGCTTTCTATGCCATTTCTACCTTTTGGAAGTTGCTGCATTCCTTGACTCCTTCCTTTGTCTTTGGAATGTATCTCTCCAACTAAATCTCTGAAGTATTAAGTCTCTTGAGAAAATTCTTGTCATTGATTAAAAGCCAGAGGAAAAAGAAGAAATCCCTCCCAGTGCCAAATTATGGAATTATAAAAATATGTAAATTGCGGGTTATAGGTTATGTCTATCAGCTGTAAACTGTAAGTTTCTGCATTTTATATGGACCCCATTTAGAACAACCTTCAGACAATCGTGACCCTGAAGCAGTGTGTCCTCAGGACCCTCTTAGCTCGTGTGTCTTCTAGTCCTGGCATCTTGCCCAACCTTGTGCATTGGATGTTGAGAGTTGTTCTAAACTAGGTCTCTCAAGTTGCGATATGTGAACGGTGGTGGTTTGCATGAGAATGTCTCCCATAGGATGGGGTCTTGAAACACTTGGTCCCAGTTGGTGGTGCTGTCTGGGGATACTTATGAGGTACGGCTCCGCTGGAGAAGGTGTGTTAGTGGCTGGGAGGGATTGAAAGCTTAACGCCTCTTCCTATTTCTACTTTGTTCTCTCTGCTTTGTGCTTATGCTTGAAGATTTCAACTCCTGCTACCATGCCTGTGGCCTGCTTCTGCCACATGAGACTGCTGTCCCTCCAGAACTGTTAGCCAAAATGAATCCCTTCCTTCTGTAAGCTGACTTGGTCATGGTGTTTTTATCACAATAATAGAAGATTAACTAATAGATGAGCTATGTGTGTGATTTAAAAGGTTCTAGTCCCATACCTTAAAATGTAAAAAACAAACAAACAAGGTAAAATTCATTGTAATACGTTATTTATCCCAGTATATGCAAAATATTGTCAGTTTGGCATGCCATCAATACTAAAAATTGCTAGTGAAATATTTCCGTCTTTGTTTCACTCTAAGTCTTTATTCAAAATCCAATGTATATATTGATCTTGCATGCTACATTGCCAACCCATAGGCCAGATGTGCCCACTGGTGCAAAAGGGGCATGAATGTTATTAGGTAGCTAAACACTTCCTGATTGGATTTGAGGTCTGTGCTATAGCACAGAATCCGGGCCTGGTATGGCAAACCTGATCAAAAGCCTATGGCTAGAGAGGTCATAAGTCCTATAGGGAACCTGGTATTTTATTTTACTAAATGGTCATTTTGTCTATATGAATGCTTATACCCACAAGTCTGTGCTGCGCTCAGCCTTAGCCAGAGAAGTGTCCTTTTGCAGTGGGTGGCAGTCAATGCAGAGACTCATAACTGGTCACAGTGCTGAGGGTAATTGATGATGGATGCTCAGACCTAGATGGGAATCTGTATCAAGCCCTCCACCAGTGCCCAGGAAAAGGAGAAGAAAGAGCTGGAAGGTGGGAGGAGTGTGTTAGGAGTTGTCTTTTAGGCATGGCCTGACTAGTGTGTTCATAAAAACAGCTATAGTCGCCTGCCCAAGACCCAGGTGACAAAATCTGTCAGATTTCCAGCAGTTGGCACTAATTGGGTTCTGTGGGTTCTACTGTACCATCCGTGCTACTATGTGTACTACGGTCCTGTAGTGCCTGTACTATGTGTACTACGGTACTAAGCCTATAGCGTACCTTGCCCAAGACCATTCATGAGCAGGGCAAGGGACTGGAGATTGAAACACACAAACACACAGAGACAGAGACATGGGTCATCCTTGAATTCCCCAAGAATGCCCCTTTATTATGTTCAGGGGCAGCTTATATAGGGCTCTGGCCACGCCCCAGCTCTCGGGATCTTTCAGCTGCAGACCCATCAGAACCCACTCCCCTGCCATCAGGGTCCTCATGCTCAGAGCAGCTGCAGGCAGCTCAGAGCAGAGGAAAACAAGTTGTTTACAGGAATTTCAGCGCAAAGTGGGAGGGCACATGTCAGACAGTTGGAGATGGGAATGTCAGGGAAGACGGGGTGGGTATAATCAAGAAACATTGTATATGTATATAAAAGTGCCGAAAAGCATATATGAAACATTTTTTTTAAAGAAGACAACTGTTGGTGGTTCTAAGTGTAAATAAATATATTATATATGTCTTTGTATAAAGGAATCTGTTCTCACGTCCTTACTTGTTTGAAACAGAGTCTTATTCTGTAACTCAGGTTAGCCTGGAACTCACTTTGTAATCACTCTGGCCTCATCCTTGAAGCAGTCCTCCTGCCTCAGCCTCCTAAGTGCTGTGAATACATGTATGTGCCACTACATCTGGCTAGAATCTGTGTTTAAACAATTTATTTAAAAAACCATTTCCGTATTTATAATTCAGAAATTGAATTCTTGTATAGGGTCTCATGTAGTGCCTTCTAGCCTCAAACTTGCTATGTAGGCCTAGGATGGCTTTGAACTCCTGATCCTCCTTATATTTTCTAAGTGCTGGGATTCCAGGTGTGAGCCGCTGTGCCCAAACAGAATCTGTGTTCTTGGCCACTTCATTTCATTCTCTTTCTTGGCTGAGCCACTGGGTACATAAGTAAAATTAAGAAACAGAAATTTAACAAGATAGCTCTTCAAATTCCAAGAGAATCGGGAAGTGGTAGCCCAAAGGACACAGACGAAGGTGGACCTTGAGGACATTATGCCAAATATAACACAACTCCACTCACATAACAGAGAGACTTTTTACATAGAGAGCTGGACGCTAGCAGAGGGGGTAATGGGAAAATGTTGTATGAAGTTTGCAAGATGGAAAAGGTCCTGAGATCTGTGCAACATTGTGTTTCTACTTAATGCCACTTACATATGAATAATTATAAGTTTAGGTGCCTCATTACAAATATGTTGTTTGTTTTCATTTCAGGTGAGGAAAGGGGAGAAGGAAAAAGGGGGGCTGAGGAAAAAGACAACTGAGAAGGAAGTAGAAGAAATTCTATTAGTTTAATTACGAGGAAATTTTGCTCGTTTAAAAGAGGTTAGGAGATGGTCCTGTGAGGTGCTCAAGGCCAGGCCTCTGTCCAGGTACAACAGAATTCGGGTGTTTAAGAAGGACATTGTAAGATGTGCAGTCATGGACTATAAATTATATCCCCATCAATATTCTGTGAGAGACCAGAATTAAAAATTGAATTCATTTTAATAACTGGGGAGATGAGTCTTATTTTTTCTTTAACTGTGACCACTGATAGAATAAGCTGCCTGAACTTCAGGGATTTGTTCAGTTGTATAAAATATGTCCTATTATGTCCTATCTAGAAATAACATTGTATAGAAGAGAAAAAGATCAGGCTCTAGGCAGAGTGGCACAGGCTATGAATGCCTCTTAACTATGCCTGTGACTTTGAGCAAGTACTTAGGACTCTATCCTTCAACTATAACACAGAAGCCATGGTATATACTATATGAGCCGTTAGGCATACTGACCATGAATGAGATTATATACACACATATGATCACACCTATAGAGAGTAATGTCTATATAATAATCATGATTCTTTTTTTTTTAGAATGCACACAGATCAGGGAGTCTGTTAGGGCTGCAAGATGCCGAACTTCAGAAATCATTATGCTTAAGAGAAGGGACTATGTTAATTACTTTGTAAAAATGGAAATAGTAGATGGCTCCAATGCTCCAAATTTTACAATTTCACACTGCAGTTCAAATCCCTCAAGCTCTTAAATTTAAAAGTTCCATGTGCAAATTAAAATTCTAATCAGATCAGTAAAGATTTGAAGAAACAAGTCCCACACTGTACCAGGAATGCAGAAAAATACGACCTTCATAGATTGCAAAAGGCAGGGTGAAACATCATGTACAGAATTGGACAAGATCTATCAGAATTTTAAATGAACATTTCCCGATGAGTTTATTGAGCTCCCAGTAATTGTGCCTCACAAAGAAATGAGGTTTGCATATGGAATTTATTGTAGGATAGCTTATAAGGCCCAAAGCCTGCAAACAATATACCACTCAAAATGAAACTGACCAAATCATAGAATGCACATCCACATGGCTGGCTGTGCAACCCTGTGCAGCCCAAGGTAGAGAATATTCCCAGAGACAGTCAAGATGCTGTGGTATATGACTGTTAAGCTAGCATTCGTTGGGTAATACACAGTCCAAAAATCAAGTGTAGTGAATGGTGCCGCCCACAGTACCACATCTATATAAACAAGACAATTCCACACGGGTAGGACCACAAGCCAACCTGGTCTAGATAGTTCTTCACTGAGACTCTCTGTCCAGGTGATTTTACATTGTGTCAAGTTGACGATTAAAACTAACCATCAAACTCACTGTACATTTTACATCTTGTACTCAGAGTGCGAATATATATTCAATATAATAAGATGACATTTTAAAGAAAAAATTCAATGTAGGGCAAATAATTTGAGTCAGAAACGTGGGTTCACTGCCTGGATGATTGCAAATGAGTGACTTTTTCTCTTTAGTTTGTTTCCTCAGAGAAATATTAAAGGTTGTTCCAACATTATTTTATTAGGGTTAGTTGCTTACAGGTAATATGATGCTTTATCATGTCTTTCTGTTTAAGCACAAAGTATTGGGAAATCCAACTGTTCCCATATCAAGGCCATTGCCTGGACTGGAAACTGTCTTATATTTTGGATTGAGGTCACAAAGGACCTTAAACAGTTAAGAACAAATCAGAATATGCAGTGGTTCCACACTTTGCTACATATTGAAATCAAATGGAAAGCTTTTTGAGAAACTGCCTCTCCTATTCAGATTAATGATCTGGCATAGGGTTGCTGCTTTAGGAGAGTTGAATGTGCATACAAGTTTGAAGGTCACAAGTGCAGAGGAAGGAAGCTTACACGGGCGTGAAACAGAGGGTCATACTCAGTTTGTGCTCAGGCTCTGTGATCTTAGGTAAATTAATTTACCTTTTTGTACAAGTTAATGGAAATGGCCCCTATAGGGAGTGGCACTATTAGAAGGTGTGGCTTTGTCAGAGTAGATATGGCTTCATCGGAGAAAGTGTGTCACAGGGAGTGGGGGTGGGGGGGTGGTTTCTGAGGTCTCCTGTGCTTCAGGCTACTCCCAGTGGCACAATTCACTTCCAGCTGCTTGCAGATTAAGACGTAGAACTCTCAGCTCTTTCTCCAGCACCATATCTGCCTGCATGCTGCCATGTCCCACCCTGAAGAAGCGAAATCTCTGAAAATGTAAGCCACCCCAATTTAATGATCTGGTTTATAAGAGTTGCTGTGGTCATGGATCTTAAAACCCATGATCTTTGAAACCCTAACTAAAATGCTTATGTAATATCTGATGAGTTTTGTGACTTGAATGCCTTGGGGTTATCATTCTTGTTGGTGATACTCATAAGCCCCTATCCAGAACAATGGGAAGGAGGACGGGGACTATAGTCAGGGAATGAATGCAGAGGTGGTATAAATAAGGATGTGTCTGTCCTAAGTCCTGGCAAGGGCAGTGCTGGCTCTTCAGAGGTGACACTTTGAAAAACAGTAGTAACATGTCTGACCATTTTCAGTACTAGATGAGACTTTGCATTTCAACTCACTAAAACTTATTCCACCAAGAAAAAAATCTTTGATAATGATTTTTTTTTCATGCCATATGTTCTGACCAGTTTTCCTTCCCTCATCTCTTCTCGGGTCATCCCCACATCCCCACCCATCTACCTCCACACTTTCTTTCTCTTCCTTAGGAAACAAACAAGCAAAAGACAGAATAAAAACAAAGAAAAAGGCACAAGAAATACATACGCAAACAGAGACACGCACCAAAAACAACAAAAAATTAACTCATAAAAACATAACATCGGAAACCATAGTATATAAGCAAAAGACTAAAAATCTTAATAGCAGTCTTATTAAATGTCATGGGCTGAGACTGGCCAGGTGACTCAGTAAGTCACTTGACACCAAGTAATTGCTTGAGTTGAATCCCTGGATCCCACGTGATACAAGAAGAGAATGATCTATCACCAAGTTGTCCTTTGACCTACACACACACACACACACACACAGATACACACACACATCTAAAAATATATAAAATAAATGTCATGAATCAATCTTCCTGATCTATTCTTTTAGATACTGGTCTGGGTTTTATGATTCTGGATTCAAGGCCAGGCATGGTTGTGTATGACTTTAATTACAGCACTTGGGAGGCAGAGGCAGGTGAATCTCAGTCTGATCTACATAGTGAGTCCCAGGCCAGCCTGATCTACATAGTGAGTTCCAGGCCAGCCTGATCTACATAGTGAGTTCTAGGACAGCCAGTGCTACATAGACACCTTCTCAAAAGAAAAAAAAAACAACAAATTAATTAATAAATTAAATAAAATTCTGACTCCAAAACAGAATTGGTTAAGAATGCCTTGCCATTGGCTGACTCATTCACTTGCTATGTTTACTAGACATATATTGAGGACATGCATTCTGCTAACCCATGTGTCCACATCCACAATAAACTAGAGGTATGAATGCCATTCTTGTTATAAAGAACACAGTGCTGATAGTTATCTGACCATCAGTATTTCCAGAGAGAACCGTTGCTTTGAGCAATAAGACAAAGCATGGTGAGGGAGATTAAAGAGAAGCCCACAGATTCTACAGTCAAAGCTGGGAGCCCAGACGGTGTTTTTTGCATCCCTCGGCTCTTCTTCCCTGTGTATTTGGCCTAATGCTATGCTCGCACCATGTCTGACTGGCCACAAGCTCCACCCAGAGACTATGGACTGGGAAACAAGGTGCTGTGTACCATTAGTAGGCAGAATGAGGAAGAAGATGTAGAGGAGGAAAGACAGCTTTGATAAGACAGAAGTACTTGGACTTAGTACCTGCATGGGATGGGTAAGAATTAAATGGAAGCAGCCTAGGGCCTGGAAAGGAGAATTAGCCTCACAGATATCCGGACAGTTAAACATTTCATTCGGAAATCATGTGCACTGGGGAAAAAATAAACTAAATCAGCAGGAAGGAAATGATGAGACCCCTTCCATGAATATCACCTGACCCACATCATTCTCTCAGGGCCAATGCCAGTTGGCAGTGTTTGTACTTCATATAGTGACCATCTTAGGATTAGGAACTAGTGTTTTTACTTGATATAGTGACCATTTTATCATTAGAAATTAGTGTTTTTACTTCATATAGTGACCATTTTAAGATTAGGAATTCTGGCACATTGTAGCAATCACAGATGACCATTTTATGCAGTGATGTAATAGAATACTTATAAGGAGCTTGTTAATAATGGAAGAATTGTTCATAGTAATATTAGTTACAAAAGTGAATGTAATATAGAACTGATTGTATAAAATATACATTAAAAAGATTTAAACATTAAAATGTTATCACCAGCTGACCACAGGTGATGAATTGCTTTTTCTCATTTATACAATACCTAAGAGATCAATAATGAACAGGATTGATTTTTAATGCTGGTGATAATCAAACCAATTATTTAAAAGTTACAGTCATAAGCATTATAGGGCATTACAGTGACTATCTTTGGGTGAATAGAATTGTGTGTTTCATTCTTTGTAGTTTCTTATTGTCCAGTAGTAAGGGATCAAAGATTTAAGAAAAGGAAGAAAACAATGAAATATACATTCTGAAAGGAAATGCCATTTTTGGAGCATATAAATGCAACAATTGATTCAAAGCATTTTGTCTTGCTTCCCTAATCCTCTGCCACCCAACTCTTTGTATCTTAAAAAAATAGACCCCATCAGGTTTCGCCTCATAGAAAGCCATCGCTTGCAGCACTGGAAGCCACAAACAGCAGGAAGTCACAAGCTCTGAGCTGTGCATTTGCAAAATGCATGAAGTCAGGAGTCAGCATGAACAATGTTCCCCCAAGACAGAACAATGCACACAGCCCCACCTGCAGAATGCCTTACCAGTGAGCCATCAGTGTGGCTGATGTCATGAGAATCAAAAGGAGTCTGCAGGTCCTTTGAAAGAAGAGCATTCAACTTCCAGAAGCTAACATAAGAGAGCTCAAAAGAGTCTAGAAATTACATTTTTTAATAGTATATTCCCATTCTCAGACAGTGAGCTAGACTCTATGGCCCAGGAAGATAGGTGGAATCACACTGAGATTTCATTTATGTCACCAAGTAACCAGGAAAGAGCAAAGAGGATGAAAGCTAGGAGAGAAGGAGAGAGGAGGGAAGGAGGGGAGAGGAGAGAAAGGGGCCAGTAAGGAAAGGAGGGAAGGAGGAAGGAGGGGGGAGGAAGGAAGGAAGGAAGGAAGGAAGGAAGGAAGGAAGGAAGGA
>LOJH01022643.1:323-15683 GCA_001685095.1 Ellobius talpinus
TTGCTTTCTTCTGTGTCCTGCAGAATGTCTGACAGACTCTTTCATGAAGCAGGACCCCCAAAGGACTGTCTCACTTTTTAAGGCAACTTCAGCATCGTTTTTTCTGTGTGTCCTGTATGTCCAGTTCATAGAACGCAACATCAGGTAGTCCAGGCAAGAGTAGTTTCTTTCCCAAATGGCTAACCAACTTCATAAGGAGCCTCATCTGTGCATATCATCCTCTTTAGTAGATTGGTGCTGCCAGGAGAAGATGTGTCTCACTGTCATGAAAAGTTGTCAGTTCATAAAATATTTTAAATGCCATATTCCATAGGTCTTTAAAAAGTTTGAAGATTATCAATCTAACTGAAATATATCTGTACATCTAGAAAACCTAACTAACATGACTACAACTTGAGTATTATAAATGACTATCTATTAACCTATATTTCTTAATTATATATTGCATTTTTAAATGAGCTGCACAAACAGAATACCTTAAGAGCAGAAATATACATATAACAAAACTGACCTTAAATTTGTATCAGTAGAGCAAGATACAAACCAATGCAAAGCATTCATACCTATAGCATATCCTCCTTTCAATGTAAACAAACATTTATAAACAATCATTCAGGGAATTTGAGTGCAGTTATCTCCAAACTGCTTACTGCTTTTTGTTGTGAGAAATAATTTGGGGTGTTCATGATGGCCTGTTTGGGGGGGTGGGTCTCGGTTCATCCTACCATATTAGTCCGGAAGGAATCCACAGGTTTTCATCCTTTGTGGAAATAAATGAAGTACCTCTTTTCCAAAGCAATATATCCTTATACCCAAATTCCAAAGTCAAGATACCTTTACAACATATATGATGGTTGGTTAAGCTTAGCAGCCCATACAATGAAATGTCTCTTTGTACTTCAAGACAAAACATTCAAATAAAACACAATAATATACATAATCCAGACACTCTGTGTACTTTTCATCTTTACATGNAATCTATGACTGTCTGTACTCTGTCTCTTTAAAGACTTTGTTTTAATTTTAAAACCATTTATTTCCTTTTACAACTGTCTATATTCTTTTTCTTCTCTCTTCCAAGCCTATGTACATTTATACAACACTGTGACCCATTTAGAGGTCTATATCTGTCTGAATTTGTTTTTATTGCATATCTGTAATTATTTTCTGACCAGGAGCTCTTTTTTTTAAATGCTAAGTGGACCTGGCTAAGACCAACTCCACAAACCTGCCTGCTTGCTCTGCCCAGTCCAACATGGTAGAGGGATGTTTGCTGCCTCTGAGAGCCATTCTCTCCACCCCAGGTGCAGGGTCACAGGGGGTCTTTGTCACCATCAAACAGTTTTTAACACACTGCTCACAGACCCCATTTAAGTACTTGGCCTCTGGAAAGAGCTAGAGTTTATGCTGGCAGCACAAACCAGGAAGCCAGTGTTTTGAAACTGTGTGAGGTTATTTTTTGTTTTGTTTTTTGCCACTGTCACTGAATCAGGAAGCCCTCTCTTAAAGGAGCTACAGCCAGAAAACAGAGCCCATTTGAGAAAAAAATGCAGCTAAACTTTGTTTATTACTGTCTAGAATTCCTTTCCAAGCCCTCTCAGGTTTTATGTGGCTTTAGCTAGCACATGTTGGTGCACGAATTTGTTGGGAGAGGATGCTCGTTATTTGCTGGTTGCTTAGATCTGAAATAACCATGCAGAAACTGTATTAATTAAATCACTGCTTGACCTTTTAGCTCTAGCTGCTTATTAACTAACTATAACATATTAAATTAACCATTTCTATTATTTTACAATTTACCACAAGGCTTGTGGCCTACTGGCAAGGTTCCAGCTGGCAGCTTGCATCTTTCCCCTCCGGTGGTTCCGTGGCTTCTTCCTGACTCTGCCTACTCTCTCTATATATCTCTCTTCCAGCCTGGCTATTTTCTGTTAAGCCATTGGCTGAAAACAACTTCTTTATTAACCAATAATAGCAACACGTATACAGAAGGACTTCCCACACCAATTCATTTAAATATTTTTCTGAGACAACAAGTTGGTTAGGATCAAGACCACATTAATGTTTTATCCATGATCTTCAGCCCCCTCAAGGTCATCTTTAAGCATTGATAAATGAATGAAAATCAGTTCCACAAAACATGGCTATTGAAACTCCATTTGCCTTTAGTGTTTCTATCTTCCTGTGAGCAAAATGTGGCCAAACTATTTTCCAAAGGAGGACATGAAGTGAACATCCTTAGAAGATAGACATAGGGCTCCTTTATAGATGCATTAGAAGGTATCTTTACTGCTTAGAGTAATAAAGATAATTTCTCTTTCGAGACAAAAGGTAGGTTTACTTCTGGTCAATTATAAAATATTAGTGACTAAGGAAAGGGCTCAATCAGTAAACTGCTGTGCAAGCCTGAAGACCTGAGTTCTCATCCTCAGCATGAAAGAGCATTCACATAAAACACTGCTTGCGTATCATGCATCAGCAATCAGATTATGGGGAGACAGACATAGAAAGATTCCTGAGGATTACTAATCCTCAGCCCCCTTGAAGAATTATGTGAACTCCAACCTCAGTGAGAGATCTTGTCTCAAAAACAAAGCTAAGTTTACATCAGGCCTCCATTCTCATAAACACATAGGCATTTCGAGCATCCTAAGCACCCATATAAACAAACATGTACAGAACTACCCCATGCACACACCCACAATGAATTTGAGTTTTTTCAATTTTAGATTCCACAGGTGTGATAAAGCTGTATGTGATCTTATTCCATCCCTCCATGAGACTGGAGACCAGTAGAAAATGTTGAACATGTCTGCTGCCAAACAGTGGACAATAAAACTTACTTTATTATCTTATAATAAATATCTTGCTGCCCCTTCCAGTGACCAACAAGTAAATTTCCTTATTTGATTCCAGGTAGGATACAGTCTTGAGATTGTCACAACTCTTCAGTGTAGCTTAAAGACAAATGCTGTCCTCAAGCTAGATTGCCCCTCTCAAGCACAACCTGAGAATAGTTTCTTCAAGTCTCTATCCACAGAGGAATAGCTACTTCCTTATTAATACTTTTGGCCCTAGAAATTTAAGCATCCAACATATCATGATCGGTTTCTTTCAGTACTAGAAATGAACCCATGGCTTTGCTCATGCTAGACAGGTATTCAACTATTAATTTAATTCTCAAGCTCCCTTTTCATTTTCGGTTTTAGACAAAATCTCAATACATTTCCAGGGCTTTGTATACCAAACTAGTTTTGGAGTTTTAGCCCTTCTGCCTCAGTCTCCTAATTGCTGAGATTATAGGCATGCCCCAAGTGGGACAGTCATCTGTTGTAGAAAGTTATTTTAAAAAGTGTTACCTTTGTTTATGCTCTGGAACATTTGTTTAATGATGTAAAGTTGTGTTTAATGAAATAAAATTCAGCTGTGGTCCGGAGGGTGCGTCAGAAACTAGTTTACAGGAAGTAGTATGGAGGAGAAGGTGGAGAAGGGTTTATAAAGAAGGGAAAGAAAAAACACAAGGACTTCTTGGGAGATGCAAGGAGGCAAGCTAGGCGAGCTGCTAGGTATTCAGCCTCTCTGGGAAGCAGGATTCTACCTCACTCTTTGAATCTTGAATTTTTTAGTGGGACAGAGTTTTAGATAAGTTCTTTTAGTAGTTTTGAAAGTGTTGGTGCCTGAGGGAACAGAATTTCTTCAGGCTGTGGCTCTTGTGGCCATAGTGCTTGAGTTGCATTTGTGGACATGGATTGCTATAGTTTAAATGACAGACAATTAAAAAAGAGGACAGAAGTCATCAAATAACTTTTGATAAGACATTTTGATATTTCTCTACTGTCCATTTGAAAGCCAAAAACTGTACTACATCCCTTGACCAAATCAATCACACTCATCTTGACTTGTTTAACTTCTTTTCTTCTGTTTTCTTAAGGCTACTGTGATACCCAGGTCACAAAGCAACACTTGAAAAACATTTCCGACTTCAGAAGGCCACTGGAGAATCACACAAGAGACAGGTTTCTGGGAAAATGAGCTCTTAAAATGGACATGTAAATGTTAAAATGGGCCCAATCTAAAAAATCACTAGTATACATTAATAAATATACATTAACTCTTCATGTCACCCTAGCCCTAGGAATCAGCCATGCATGGATCACTGATGTGTGCTTTGATGTAAGGCTTTATCTGTGTCAAGCTCTCCTGTGTGTGAATTGAGAAGTTAATTTGCAATGCTTAAATATTAACCTGGGCTCTTATAGAAAGCCATATAAGGTTAGACATATACATTGTCAATCATGATTAGCACTTTTATCTCATAACTACTCATGATTTTTACTTCACTGATTTATCTTAGGTCATTCCTACTCCTTCTTAGCATTGCATTGAATTCAGTGATACCTTCCTATGCTCAAAGAAACATTGTTTAAAGGTAGTATAAATGAAAGCCGTATCTATACAATGTGAAAGCTGTGATTAGAAATTCTCTGAGTATGTAATATTTTGTTTTACTCTCTCCCATGGGTCTGGAATCCATACTCAAAATGGTTAATATGTCAGTTTACATATCTAACTCTATTGATCTTAAAGTTGGTGTGAATTGAAATTTGATTTTCAATTCAAAATAGCTGGAAGGATTACAGAGACAGCTTCAAGTCTAAAAATATGTATCATTCTTGGAGAGGACCTAAGTTCAGTTTTCAGCACCCACACTGGGAGACATACAGCTGCCTTCCTGTGTCTTCACCTCCAGAGAATCTGATGCTCTCTTCTGGCCTCCATGAAGACCTGCACACACCCACACATAATAAATATAATTTTTAATCTAATTTAAATTTAACATTGTTATTTTACCTATGAGTCTTCTCTGCAACATAATTCAAGAATGTCCTGAGTTTTGTATTAGAGGACTTTGTACATGACAGGAGTCACTTTTTATGGATCTTAATATATAATTTATTGCCACATTACATTGAGATCTCAGTGTATCATTCAATTAATCTTTTCAATTGATCTTCCAACATTTGAGTTCACAAACTCTACTGTTCAAGTTAGAGACATTGGTATTGTTGTAGATATCGAGCTTTGTTGTGATTTCTAAGCAATTTATAAAGAACAATAGATTAACTAAACATGTATCATGCCAGAAAATGACAGTGTATACAATTATGAAAAATGGTAAATATTCATCTAAATTATGAGTTTGCTACAAAACTTCAACAATGTTAATTTAACATATTGTGTATTATATAGATCAAGTTCCAGTTGCACAGGAGTTGTAAACAGTATCCCCTAATTTAAGAAAATACACACTAAAGAGGTTTAGAAGGACTAATGAAAATCATTGCAGAGCTTCAAAATAAAAGTGTATCAACTGTAGAATAGAGACATAGATTTCACCACACCTTGTACAATAATACTATTCCCAAATGAGAATTAAGTCTACACCTAGATGATGCTGACATCATAACTTAGTAAAACACAGATATGAAAGAAAAGTTCTTCAAGAATCCCTCCCCCTACATACATGTGCAGTGATTTCCCTGGTTAAAGCAGGGAACCTGTGAAAGTGTTTGTGATGGGCTCTTGATACTCACCTGGGTGTACTTTTATGGGTTATATTAATCAGTCCTAAGCTCACTAAAACAAAGTGGCTGGCCTAAGCTTAAAGTGTCTTTTCTTTACACTAGTTGTCTTAGTTTCATTTCTGTTACTGTGACATAATATCCTTATAAGAAGCAACTAAGTGGTTAATTTTAGCTTATAATTACCAGTTAAAGTCCATTATTGTGGGGAAGCCATGACACATTACATCTACAATCAAGAGCAGAAAGAAACACATTTCCACATGCTTAGTACTTTCTCTGCTCCTCCAAAGTCTAGGATCCCTTGACTAGAGAATGGTGTCACACACAGTGGTCTTGGATCTTCCCATATCAAATAACAATCAAGAACATCCCCCACACACATGCCCAAGGCCAACCTGATCTAACTAATCTCATTGAGATTCTCTTCCTGTATGATTCTACGCTGTATGAAGCTGACAATTAAGACCAATCATCGTATCACTTTTTAGGCATAGGAAAATCAATAATCCATCCAAATTAAAACACTTTTGAGAGTGAATCGGGATGCTATTACTAGTTGCACATGCATACACACAAGCACTGTGCATACACGCTCACACTAAGGGTCAACTGATCTCTTAAGAACTGCTGATGTTTTAAATCACCACAATGCTAAACTCTTACCCTGACCTTTTACAGGCTTCACTTCACATTGATTTTTTTTACCAACTATCTGATATAATTGGAAAGAGAGTAAACCCAGAAGGATCCAAATTCCATCCATACAACCATCTTTTCAACAAATATCTATTTACTGCTTTCTGAGAGATTTGAATCTGATTATGAAGAATCCAGAAAATCCCTTTCCTTCTTCCCACTTCCCCCAAAGTAAAAGAGAAAGCCCCTCAGGGGAAGCCTCCAGCAGCACTGATCTATCCTCAAAATTTTTATCTCTGTTGATCCCAGGCTCAGTTACATCAGAATATTTTACTTTGGGAGACATTGCTTATCAATTCCTTTCAGGATGAAAAGCGTGTATTAAAGTAAGTACCTGAGTTATGCCCCAAGGCAATATTGAACATTCCCTTTCCTGCTAAATGATTTTCTGTCAACTGGAGTGCTGGATGCCCTTGGGAAAGGCAGGGATTCATTTATAAAGATTTGTGCTACACAGTCATAAATTAAATCCCCCGAAATCAATGGTATTTAGATTTTTAACGAAGATAGCCAAGGTGTTATCAACAATGAAAAAAAGAATCTCTGTTCTTCAGTCAGATCATTTTCAGAAATCTAATTACTGGACCACTGGAAAACCACAGTATGTTGAGGCCTGTTTAGTAACTGATTCTCAACAGGAAATGTTAAGACAGGAGAATGGAAAGCTTCTGTGAATGTCAATCAGAAAGCTTCCAGTGATTCACTGGCACTTTTTGGCTATGATGTTAAAGATAGTTTATCTCTACAACCAGATGCAAAGAAAGCAGATAAGCGGCTCAAACCGGCTGTGACAATGATCAGATAATATGGTCCACTCATTGCTTTCTGTCATGAATCACAGAGTTTTAAACTATCCACTTAATATCCTCCAATACTTTACAGTCTAATGTGGAAATGTCAAACACTCAAACTGACCAAGGAAAAATGAATCATAAATACTACAATGCATATACAGGTCTCAATATTTACAGAGAAGACACCTTCATTGGAAATAGGGTTAGCTTCCCAACACTTGCAACTGCAGACAGAATGCCCTTGCTTCCATAGCTTAATAATAAAATGATTATTTCTGTCACAGGTTGCTGGAATGGCCCATTGCAAAGGATGACTACCTTTACATGTCCCTTCTTCATGTTCACAGGTTTCTTGGCCAATTGCTTCTCAGTCTTAGGACCACAATTTTGGATACTTGATGGTACATTTTGGGCACACTGATAGAGTAAGAAAAAATGTTTCTCAACTGTCACTAAGAGAGTTACTTGCTCAGTGTCTCTGGGCTGCAGCATCAGGCCGAGATTTGTGGTCCTATTGCAGCTTACGGGATTTGGGATAACGGATGGTGCCATTAACAGCCTTGAGGCAGGAGCACATGTAAGAAATAAAGCCAAGGGGGTTTCTGTGTAGCCATCTTTAGGTGAAGAGTGGTAACAGTCAAGCTAGGTTTTCAATTTGCCTCCACCATTGGGAGTCTATAGAATTAAACTGGTCTTGCTGTTAACATTTATCCCATCATATAAGTCTCAGAACTAAACAAGGGAATGCCCTGTAAATTGTTTACTTTGAGAAGGGCCTGGAAAAGTTTTTTTTTTCTTTCACATGATAAATAGGAATGGCAAGCACTACTATAAATAAAGGCATTAACCAGCTCAGCTCTCAAGCACCACATTTCCTTTTGCTACATCTGTTGTTTGTTTCTGGAAATGTTCTTTAAAGAGTATATGTGCCAGCAGCAAACATAGCTTTGACTGTGCAGGAATTATGACTTATGTAGACTTAAGAAAATTGTATTTATGTTTTAGGTCCAAAAGGCATGATGACTCCATGTGAAGAAATTACTTACAAAATGAGTCCAATCAAGTTGGCATAATTTGAGAAGCAGAAATGACAGTGGAACTTGCATCTATTGATTAAACATACATTTTCCCAAAGTGAACACTCCTATCTATGTGCTGTGTATAACAGCAGTTTGCAGAAGTAAGTGGAACTTTGTATATATTTAGTAATTGAAAAATGTAAGTGTGGGTTGAAAGAGAAAGGAAGGATGAAAGGAGATCAGAAAGTGTAGCTGTGAAGGCATGAAGCTAGCTTTCAAGATAAATCAACAGCATTTCTCATCCCCCATGACTGTGTGTCTGGAGCAGCTACATGCAGACAGCTCTCTACCAAGCTGTGGAGGAAAAAGCATGCCCATAGGACACATATTCTTTTGAGGGCAAGAAACATTTAACAAATCATTATAAAGAACAGAGTGGCAAAGGTGTATCCCTGGGAAAATGAAAGGTGTAAGTTCAGGATGAAACTAGAAAGACTTTCTAAAAGGAAATGGGATTCAGAAAATGAATGATGGTTTACTGCCAGAATAAAAATATTAAGCAAAAAGTAGTGATCAGTGGACAATTAAGCTTCAGACAGTGGCAAAATAAAAGTACATCAAGAACAATGAACATTTTCAGAAATCTGTGCAGCATTGTAGACAAAAGTAGAGAGAGGTAACTGGTTAAAATCAGAAAGAATGGGGTTGAGACAAGAAGAAGGTGTGACATCCAAGTATATTATGGGTGAGAAAACCAACAAGAATGACAAGAAAAACAAAGGTCTCAGCTGGAAGAGACTGTAAATTACCCAGCATGTCACTTTTGGAGTACATTTGTTCAGCTTCACCAAATACTTAAAAATCTCTTAATCAAGCAGCATAGATGAGAACACAGTTATCTGTTATATATGTAGCTAAAAGAGTGGTAATGAGAACATCTCAAGGAAAATCCTATGTGGGAGCTAAGATTGCTAAGTGATATATAGGCTTCATTAAGACATATATCACTGGGCACAGGCACAGTCTCTCATCTCCCCATGAACACAGCATCAATCTCAGAGCCTGATATATCAGCCACACTGCATCAGCACACTGGGAAGAGGCACCAATGAAGGGAAAGAAGGGAGGATGAAGGATGGATGGGAAGGAAAGAGATGGGAAGTGGGGAAGAGAAGAGGGCAGGGAATGGGAAACAGGGAAGAGGAGAGAAGGAAAATAGAGGGAAGAAAGGAGAGAGAAAGGCATAGAAGAGGGGGAAGTAGGAGTGTACAAAGAGAGGACTGACTGAGAAAGAAGGGAAGTGGAGGAAACAGCCACACAAAACAAATAACGAACAGAGGTCGAATTTTGTCCCAATAATGCAAATTTAGACAAAATCACCACCACTAAAAGTCTAAATGACCTCTCCCAGTTTCTCATTTCTGATCTAAATATAAGGACTTCAGAAATTACTATGTCCATTTTAGAAAATAGTAAAGGCTAAGTTAACTGAAAAATGATATTGTGAGACTGCAGAATGGCAGAAATTGAAGTAGAAACACCCCTCAAAATGCAAGCATATGTCCAGAGGGACAATGCAACAATGGAAAGCTATACAGAGATATATCCAGACAGATAATGAAGCAACAGGAAGCCATACAGGAATGTGTTCAGATGGACAACTCAGCGATGGGAAGGTATATGGGGATCTATCTAGACAGGAAAATGCAGCAATGGGGAACTGCTTATTAAGAACAGTACAGCTTAGAACCATCTTGATAAAAACACAACTATGATAATTTTTCATGAATTCTAGAAATTAGTGTGGACAACAAGAGAAAGAGAAACATCGTGGGACTGTAGTCTCAAAGGAGCCATGGCATATTTTGTGAGGTTTATCATCAAGAAATCTCTAGGGTCTCACAAAGAAGAGCCAAGAAAGAAGTTGTCTGGACACTAACCAGGGCATTGTAAGAATATCTATCTTAAGGCACAGGAAAAGATTTCTTCACAGTAACATTCGTGCTCTCCACAGAAAGCTGTTTGGCCAAAATAGAACTCCAAAAGTTTTCCCCAGTGAAGTGGGGAGGAATTTGTCCCCACTAGAAATCTATCTCAATGACTGGTCCTCTGTGTGCTTCAGTAAAGTGGAAAATGCCATTGCACTGCCATACAACTGAGTAGTTAAGGTCAGGAAAGAAGACAGTCAGGGACAAACAGAAGACAGACATCAATGGAGAACATTTATGAAGGTCACAACTTTAAGATACAAGCTCATTGTATTCTGAAGCATCATCAAAACCTCTCAAGGTTCCCCCTCCCTATAGTCACATTCCACTTAAAAAGTCTAGCAAGAAATATCACATCAGTGGACCAGGGATGTGGGACTCCCCTCCCTATGCTATAAATATGTCCTATTACCTTTGGTTAATAAAAAAGGTGCTTTGGCCTATAGCAGGGCAGAATATAGCCAGGCTGGAAGATAGAGAGAGAGAGAATAGGCAGAGTCAGAGAGACAGCATATAGCTGCTGAAGGAGACAAACGCCTGGAACTTTTACTGGTAAGCCACAGCCTCATGGCGATACACAGATTAATAGAAATGGGTTAATTCAAGATGTTAGAACTATTTAGAAATATGCCTGAGTCATTGGCCAACCAGTGTTTTAACTAATATAGTTTCTATGTGATTATTAGGGTCTGGGCAGCTGGGGACAAACGAGTAGTCTCTGTTTACAGACTGCGGCTGGAAATACTGAAGAACTCTTCCAATTGTGTATTTATGGGTCCAGATCTGAGAGTCAGGAATGGGAGGATGAGATGTTAAGAAATTTAAGACATATCCATCACTTACATTACATCAAGCAATGGAAATAGTGTGACTTATGAATAGCAAGATATCTTGCATTCAGGGTTTATGTACTTTGGTGGCCAGACATATCCACGTGGCCTCAATAAATGGCATGATAAGACATTTTATAGGGCAAGATGAAGCACAGTCTACAGACATATACTGACCCCATAACTAGCCACAGACACTGTCAGGAGAATTTTCAAGGGGTGGGTACTCTTTTCACCTTTTTACAATTCTGTGCTGATGCTGCCTGATCCAGGCTTTACTTCATTGTGTTTGTAATTGCAACTTTGATAATATCTTTGTTTGTAATTGGCCTGCTTTTTAATTTTTATTTTTCTTCATTCACTCTTGTCAGATACCTTGTGTCTAGGGATTCTTCACTTTGCACCAGGTCATCCTATTTGTTACCAAATAATTCTAATAATCTCTTAGTGATGCTTTGTACCCTGAGCTGCCAATTGTAATGTCTCCTCTTTCATATTTAACTGCATTTATTTCAGTAGCAGATTAACATTATCCAAAACATGAAAAGAATCCAAGTATCCACTGAGGAATAAGGAAGGACAAAGAAATCATAAATATATAAATTTTAAAAATTATTCAAATTTTAAAAGGAGATCCTGACATCAATGAAGTTAGATAACATGTTATATTAAGCAGAATAGAGCTCAGACTAAAAATGCTTCTGATTTCACTAACAGGAAAGATTCTTTTGAAAATCAAATACAATAAATTTTATGCTTTGTGTATGAATTAGTCTCTTATATTTTCATTTATCTTTGCAAACAGATTATTTCTTATTTACTTACCAATTGACAGACACCAGATTTATTCTATAACTTGGCTATTGTGACAAGGACTGTGATCACAGATGTGACACACTTGTGTATTATGGTGACTCTTTAGTTCACTTTGGGTGTACTCCTAGGAGTAGTATGGCTAGATTACAAGGTATGTTTATTTTAGATATGGGAGAAAAGCCTGTACTGTTTTCCACAGTGTAACTAATTTGCCTGTGATGCAACAGCATAGAAGTCCCTTCCCCTCATATCCTCACAAACATTGGCTTTGTACTGTTTGGCAGCTGCACTGATTGGAGATGAAATTTCAATGTAATTTTCATTTGCATTTTCATACTTATGATGCAGCTATGTTTATTAGCCACTTCTACTTCTTTTGAATGTGTTAATCTCATTTTCATTTACTTACTGAACTTTGCTTTTGGGGTGTTTAATTTATTGATTACAATACCCAGTTGTATGAGTAGCTGGCAAACATTTTCTCCATTCTGAAATGTCTTAACACCCTTGGTAGTTTAGTTTCCATTGTTTTTGATTTTGCTTGGTTTGATTTGATTTGGTTTTGCTGTGCAAAAATTTTAGGGTTTAAGGAAAACACTATTACCAAATCTTTTAATTCTCTGAGTTCTATCTATGAAGTCAGTGTCTACGTCATCAGGTTTTAAAGTTTTAAAGTTACAGGTAATGCATGCATGTCTGATGCATTTTGACGTGAATTTTATTCAGTTGTGAGAGTAGAGACCTAATTTCAGTCTACTCTAAACGCTACTTTCTAAGGAGGCTTTTTTCCTAAGTGGACACCTATTGCTTTACCTGTGTGAGCTGAATACAGATGTTTTATGCCACTCCACAGGTCTATACAGCTGCCTTTGTGCCGGTGCTGTGTTCATTTTGTTTCGTGTGCTATGCAGTATGGCTGGAACTTGGGTAGCATTGATACTTCTAGTGTTGTCCTTTTCCACAGGAATGCTTTGGTGATTTTGAGTATTTTGTGTTTCTAAATGAGTATTAGGATCATCATTCCTATTTATGTGAATAATGCCACTGAAATTATTGTGAGGATTGCACTGGACCTGCAATCATTATAACAATATTAATTCTGCCACTACATGGATATGGGAGGTCTTTCTTTTTCCTAGTGCCCTCCACAATTTCTTTCTTCAGCATTTTACTGTTTTTGTTTCAGAGGTACTGAGCATCTTTTAAATTTAAGAACATGTATATTTTTACTGTGTTGTAAAGGATGATATGTACAGATATGCTTTAAATGATTTCATTGCTAGTATATAGAAAAGCTACTTACTGCTTTTGTATGCTTATGTTTGATCCTATTATTTTTCTGAGTAATTATCAAATCTAAGAGTATCTTGGGATTGAGTCATTTGAATTTAAGATAATATAATCTATAAATGGGTGTAGATTAAGTTATTATTTCGTGTTTATTTCTTTATTTTTCTCAGTTGCATTGAGAATTTTTGCAGCTTTTTCCTTGAAGTTGATTCATGGTGGGGACAGGAGTATGTATATGCTATTCTTTGTACTGCGGTCTCCCCGCACTCAACCTAAACAAGTCTGTGCTGAGTATCAGTGTCTGAGTCATCCACTTTCATTGGCTCTGACTATTTTTCTGGGTGTTCTCTTGCTTAGCTAAAGGAGATGAGGACATCTGGAACTTGGAGAAATAAAACGTGAAAAGGGCCTTCTACTCTCCTACCTGAATGGCTTGATGATAAATCTCTTCTTATATGATTTTCCATAGCAGTACTGTGGGGGCCCACAGAAGTGTTTCTGCTTCACATTGACTGAAGGTCAGACAGCTTAAGTCTACTCTTGCTCTTTCAAAGTTATTGACAAGAAGTCTGACTTAAGGAGTGGTTACAAACAAGATATCATGACCTAGGGTGTGGTTACTTGGTAGTTTGGGTATTAAGAAGACCTGTAAAGGTGAATCCGCTTCACCATGACCAAAGGTCAGAGAATTCAAACCTATTCCTGCTCCTTCAAAGATATGAGAGGAGGTTTGAACCATGGAATAACTGCCTAAAGAATGCTTGGTCTAAGGTGTGGTCGTTAGAAGTCCTGCCTAAACAATAGAATACTTAACTAAAGGATATAGTTGCATGATATTTAAATACTGAAGCAAGTAATTGTTCTGTTTGTCTGTGGTGTTATATTAAATCAGTCCTTTTAGCCTTCTTCCCCCCTTTGTGGATTGGGGTATATAAGCATATGGAAAATAAATCTGGGCATATTCAATATTCAGTATTTACTTGATAGCCCTCCCAGTTCTATCCTATGTATCTGTATTTTTTCTTTCCACTATTCCTCCTACCTAAGTTTTATAACTCACATTCCCACACACTGGAACATGTAAACCCCATGGATACTGGACCCTGACAGATGTTGACCCAACATGTGACTGACACAGTACCACTAAGTGTGTGCTTGCGTAGTGCTACACTGCTGGTGGAGTTCATCTAGGCAATGATTTCTCTGTTTGTTAAGCCCTGCAATGAAGACATTATTCTCCTCATCTTTCCCCCAACATTTTCTGTAGTATAATATGTAAGGTTCTATTGAGTCCATTTGGTGTTGCTTATATTAATATCAATATACATATATGTAATAATAGGTATAGAAGAACTCATGAATTTGAGAAGTCAGGAAGACATGGAAGTAATTAAAATGGGAAGGGAAGAGTAGAAATGATGTAAATATAATAGTCATAAAATTCTTAACAATAATTTAAAGGTACGGAAATAAAAGAAAAAACCAGGAATACTAATACAATTGTCATTGATTTGGATGCTGTCATTGTGCTGAATATATTGTCATTTGTAACAGAAACAAAGTTGAGCTTTACTTTTATAGCTCAAAAGATTATACTAACCATGCTTCAAACCACAAAGAATTATAGTTCATAATGCCCAATTTTTAACTTGTTTTATAGTCCATCAAGATGGGAATATCACCTTAGGGTACAATTTATTTTCCCTATCATAAAATTCTGCCACCATTAGAAACTTTATATAAATAAAAAAATGAGACCCCTGCAGAGGTAATGAGAACAAACTCATTCAATCTTCCTTCTGATGTGTCATTTTGGCTCTTTTGACAGTTTAAGATACTAAATCGCAATCAATTGCCTTTAGCATAGGAATGAAAAATGCAAGCATTAAGCAAATTTCTTCACATGACATAATTAACAGCGTGCAAAGATTCAAGTCAGTGGTTTATAAAATGTAAGAATTTTATCTGAAAAGATGCAGAATTACAAAGCATAAGAAGCATATGCCACTAGGTTGACTGAGGAAATGGACTCACATGCTCTCTGTTTTGTTTTGTTTTGTTTGTCATCTGAATTCTTCTACTTTTAAAGGAAATATAATTGCACCTAGAGAGACAGATAGGTGGTTAATAGCACCTTTTACTCTTCAAGAGGACCTGACTTTACTTCCCAGCACCCTGGCTGGGTAGCTTATAACTACAAGTCACTCCAGTTCCAGGGAGTTCAGAATCCCATACAACTTCAGAGGACACCCCACATGCCAGACATTCACACAGATACACACATGCATACTTGATAGATGATAGATAGATGATAGATAGATAGATAGATAGATAGATAGATA
>LOJH01022644.1:8854-19818 GCA_001685095.1 Ellobius talpinus
CTCTGGAAGAGCAGCCAGTGCTCTTAACCACTGAGCCATCTCTCCAGCCCAAGCAGAAGTTTTCTATTCAGAACCTCTCTCCAGAAGATACAGCCGCAAAGACTGCTGGGTCATGGGAGGAGAGGGAGAAAAGCAGGTTTGACAGGATGAGCACTGTGACTCTGGTAGACCTGATGTGCACTGTAAAACTGCAAGCCTCCAGGGAAAGCAGCAAAAAAGGGCAATGATGCACTCCTTGCACTGTCTGAATGAGGAAAATGAACCAAGAGCCAGCAGGCAGGGAAAGGGGATGGCATCCTTTAGAGCTCAAAGTCAAGCTGAAGTGATGGGGCAGTGATTTTACCTCTGAGTTGCATGCACACGGCCCCTGGAGTTCTTCCTCAAATTCTTGGGAACCTGGTCAATACTAGGAAGAAGGAAGACACACATTTGGAGGCATCGGTGTCATTGGGAAAGACGGCATGTGGCTAGAGTGAGATAGAAAAATCTTGAGACATGGCACTTCATTCGGCTTCCAAGCCTTCGGTTCATTTGGACTACTGGATCTGACTTTGGCATCAACTCTGTCTGGTAATCCAAAAGAGGCAAGAGTGGATCAGGCTTCCGCAAAGAACATGCTTTCTTTGATTATTTGTTTGCTTTCTAATGGATGGAAAGAGAGAAAATAAAATCTTCATCCTTCAGCATTGCCGAAATTCTGTTATTAATGAACAAGGGCCTGAAAGGGATGAAGCTCATTAGTGGCTTCTGTGGAGAAGTCTGTGATTCTGGACAGGAGAAGGAAATGGAAAAGCTGCCAGTTAACAGTGGGGTCATCTAAATCATCACACTCAGGAGGCCTGGAGAAACAAGACAGAGTGTTACCCTCTGCAGAAAAATAACAGTGAAAGAAAGCCGTTATTGAGTATATATGTGGAATTTCTTAAGTCAGGCTGCTAAACAAACAGCTGCTGTTGATGCAGCAAGAAAGATAAACAGGCCTTCATCGTGGTCACCAGGGCAGGGAGCGTGGGCTGTGGGGTAGAGGGAATTTGGAATTCTAGGTCACCTAGTCAAACACACCCGGGTAGAGTCAACTTAGCAATAAATAAATAAATAAATCGACCCATGGCCTTTGGTACGTGGCAAATACCAGGCCCAACCTGCTACAACAGTGCTTAGCATATCAACACTTGGGACTGAGGGTGTAATTCAGTTTAAAAAGGGCTGCCTTGTATGCACAAGGCCCTGGGTCCAATCTCTAGCATCAGATAAAGTGGACATGGTGGTACAATACTGTAAGGTCGGTATTGGAGAAGTACAGGCAGAGGGATAAGAAGTTCAAGGCCATCTTCAACTGTATAGTTGGTTTGAGGTCTGTTTGGGCTACAGGGGACTCTGTTTCAGAAGTAAAACTGTATCAAGCATGTTCAAGGGACTGTGCTCACCTGTGGGAGCACACAAAAGCACTCCACCTTTCAGAGGACTTCCCATGCATTTGAAGAACAGGGTCAAATCATGTCAAAAGATAAACGCTGTAGTTCCCAACATCGCAGCAAGGCTGCAGGTCCAAATGGTGGTGAACGGGCAGGCTTCAAGGCAGGGCAGGCTGCCAGGATGTAGGCTGGTTAATTAGACTACTCAGACATGAACTTACACTCCAGCTGAACAGAGTTCAGAAGGCCGTGCAGTCAAGATTCTGAAAAGAGAAGAAAAAAAAAGGGAAGAACTTGGGAGGCAGTGACTTTCTGTTATAGCACAGTGACTAATGGTTCCTCAGAGGGACTCAGGACTTGGACTCTGCCTCCTCCATGTGACTGGCAAGTTATTTAACCTCTCTGCACCCAGTTAGACCAAGAATAGAATAGGGATGGTGATACTCAGCATAGACTCTTGGGAGAATCCAGCCACTCTCTTCTTTCTTTCCCTCTGACCTGCCAGTAAGCTTCTCAACACACAACCTCAAAGGGCAACCATTCATGTGTAGGCACTATATATAATTATTCATGTATGCATAACTAAGGAAGTTTTGTTTTGATAGCAAAGATCTATAGACAAATATATTTCTTAGCTTCAACTCTATCATAATTTTTTTCTTTTCTTTCTTTAAGTGAGAATTTCAAACATGCTTATAATGCATGCTGATTGAGCTCTCTTCTCTCCCATCCAATTTATATGCAGATTTTTTTAACTTTATCATTCCTTTTATAAATCTTTCTTATGTTTTCTAAAGATTTATTTGTATTCTTTTTAGGGGTGTGTGTGTGTGTGCTATGTGTCTATGTGTGTGCATGTGTGTGTTCATCTATTTGTGTGTGTCTCTCTGTGGGTGGGTATGTGCACAGAAGCACGGGCTCCTGTGGAGATGAGAGGCATTGGATCTCTATAGAGCTGGAGTTATAGGAGGTTATAAGGTACCTATTCTAAATACTGGGGCCCAAACTTGAGTCTTCTGCAAGTGCAGCATCCACTCTTAACTATTGAGCCATCTCTCAGTCCGAAGGTTATATTTCATTTTTGTTTGGTTTTGCTTTATTGTGAAGTTTTACTAGATCATTGCCATTAGTTCATACGAATTCCACAGAGGGTCTCTTAAATAGTTGACTGGTCTCTTGGGGGAGGTTTCAAACTGACACTTGCTTTCTCATTTTCCCCGATACACAGTGTTTTAAGGATGCAGTGTGGCAAACTCTGAGGTAGAAAGACTGTCAGACTGTCTTGCAAAGAATGACTGCAAGACCACCTTCCCTCCCAGGTTTTCCTTTTGAACATGAAGAACTATTAAAATTACCCCCAGTTGTGTTCATTACTCCTTCCCAGCCTTTAGCTGCTTTTTACTCACTGAACCAAGAAAATCTAAGAGTTCTTAATGTTAACTGTGAAGAGAACTTGGGGATTTAGTTCACTGATCCCTCTAACATACAGGTCTCTACCACCATAGCACTAAGACAAACTGGAAGTTACCTAGCACTTTTGTTCAGGGCAAGGCATGTCCATCCCATGAACCAAACTAGACACTCCTGGAACAGTATGATCTGCAAAGGAAGAGATCTACCTAAAAGCCACTTCTACAAAGAGGTCACCACTCTAGAGTCTTGGCTCAGTGAAGTAGTATTGTCATACTTTAGGAGGCAGGAATAAATGTCTCTAATTTGGCATGATTAACAATATGGTGTAAAAAAGGGGGAGGGGCACAAAGAGTTGAAGCTGAATGTGCCCACAGTCTATGTTTCCAAAGTAATGTTTGCAACACAGGAATCCCAGATGCAAGAAACAGGAAGACAACTTGATGGGGGATGGGAGCAGGCCTGGATGATAGTGCCTCTAGACTAGTTAATGGGAAGATTATGCCTTGTGTCTCTCTGAATGAGACAGGAAATCTAAAGAGCTTAGTGGTGAAGTGCCGATGTGGTGCCCTGCTACAGATCGTTACTTACCGCCTTTCATTCACTAAAGTATAAATAATCAAAATGATACATAAATTTAATTGCCAGTGTCATGTAGTTATTTTTGAGGAACAGCCACAAATCTGAAATGTAGTATTTAACAAACAGCTCAGGCTGCCTTCTCAGACTAAACACATAGTGTGTTTTCCAGGCTGTAATTTTATCAAAACGAAATGTCTTTAGAGAGAGGACAAGCTAGTACTGTTGCTTTAAAAGTCCCTTTTAAAAAAAGCTGCCTTACTCTGAAGCGAAATTAAGACATGGGGCACCTAATGTGTTCTGCTGGCTAGCCCTGATTTGCCCCACGATGCATGTCATGATCATCATTCCATTGTCCTCTTACAGGAACTTGCGGCTTCTACTCAGCTGACTCTGGGAACAGATAAACTGCTTGTTTCTCTGACAACAGAAGTATGCAGACATTTGAAGCCTGGAACCTTTTATACTCTTTCAAATTATCCAAACGCTAAAGGCCAAAGGCCCTTTTGCACTATCTATTGAAGCTTACTGTACCAGTACTTAAGCATATCTCTATAAGAGCTGCTTTAAAAGATAAAACAAAAGTAAAATTTAGGAAGCAAGCATTATTTTACATATTTACAGATCTCTGGAGTGTCTGGATTACTAAGAGGGATTGGATTCTCTGATCCACATTCTGTCCATTCTTCTGTGATGTGTTGTATTTTCTAGTATTTTCTACTTGATGTATATGGAGCATATCCAACCTCACACAAATAGGGAGGGAACAAAGGGGAAAGTTTTCAATGCTTTTCTCAGGAACTTATGGGTGATGTTCTGCCATTCTACCAGAGCCCAGCAAGTGGTCGCCTCTGTAAGAGTAGTTACAATGAGGAATCTGAACTACCTTTAATGAAGGTTTTTGACTCTTTCTTATGCTAAAATTCATTGGTCTGTCGTGTATTTTAAGTGAATCTTTTGCCCGTGATTTTAATAAGACTATACATGTGGGATTTGTACTTGTTCTTCTATAATATCCAAAAAGTTCATAAATATCTGAGGCTAGAGCATCACTATAAGATCTTAAGATACAGGGAGCTTATGAGCTACTGGTGATGGATGCAAATTTTCAAAACTTATGGCCTTCTCTTTAAGCATGCATTTTGACAATGATAATTGATATGGTGGGTTGTTTTCATTGGGGAGACTGGTTCACTTTTCATTTTTTGAGAAAATAAGGGAAGTATTAATGTCCATGGTTTGATAATCAGGTAGTTTTCCAGATAAAAATGGAATTCTGTGAAAAAATGGGGCTAGTAAGATGACAATCTAGAACTTCCCATGGGAAATAACTACCATACCCTGGTACAGCACGAGAGAGGTGTATATGTCCAACCAAGGGAGGATTAAAGTGACGAACACTTGTGGGTGAAGGAAATAAATGTAGTAACTATTTTGTCACTTAACCAAAGTTACGAGGAGATTTAGCCATTTTAATTTTGTTTATGTATCTATTGTGTATTTTATTATATTGAATAGCAAAGTACAGTCTAGAACGACTGCCTGAGCTGTGGCCAAGGTGCCAGTAGTTTCCAACCATTTATGCAGCTTTTGCTTTCCCGGGAGAAAGTGAAGCAGTGTGGAATTTAGGTTATGTAGAGAGTTAGAGCTTGAAATTACCAAGGAAATGTGTCAGGGAACCACAGCAGTCCAAGAACAGCTTGAGATTTCTCGTTATAGAATATTTCCATAAAATTTTCAAGCTAAAATGTTTTGAAAATTAAATGTAAACAGCAAGAATATCTAGATGTGTACCAGCAACTAAAAGCTTTTTATCACTGTTTTGTAGTGCTAACATGTACCACAAAGCATTTCAGTCAATGGTAGGCCACACTGGTTAGCTGTCCCTGAAGCTCATCGTGGTGATTAAAAAAAACTGCTATTGCCCAGTGACATCATAGCCATATTACTGTCTTAATTGGATGCTTCCCATGCATCCTCATGATGTATAGACAAGCTTACCATACTGGCAGACATACGAAAATACATCACTCACAGTTATTTATAACACTCAGTGGGTGATAATGATAAGTGATCTGCATATTTATTGTATTATTCCCATTTATCGTTACTCTTTCTTATTTTTAATAAGCCAAGTTAAACTGACAGCAACCTCATAACCTCCTTGTCAACTGTACCCCTGGACGGCATCAAGAAGTCACAGTGAATGGCTGCTTATACAGGGCCTGCACAGGTTTAATCCAGATGGGTCCCGGTGATGAGAAGGGGAAATGGATACAAGCCCCCATCCTTAACCCAGAAGGTCTCTACAGTGAACAACTGCTTACAAAGGAAAAATTAGTTTCTCCAATAGTGTCTGTCTTAGTCAGGGTTTCTATTGCTGTGAAGAGATACCATGATGATAAAAACTCTTCTAAAGGAAAACATTTTATTAGGGCTGACTTACAATTCAGAAGTTTAGTCCATTATCATCATGGTGGGAAACATGGTGGCACACAGGCAGACACGGTGTTGGAGAGGTAGCTGAGAGTTCTACATCCAGATGAGCAGGCAGCAGGATGAGCAAGACAATGGGCCTGGCTTGAGCACTTGAAGACTCAAAGCCCCAGTGAAACTTTCTACAAAGCCACCCCTACTTCAAAAAGGCCACACCTCCTAATAGTGTCGCTTGCGATGAGCCTATGGGGGCCATTTTCAGTCAAATCACCACAGTCTCACTGGGTATTCAAACCATACATAAGGGTAGGCTCCATAGTCATCAGTAAATGGGCAACACAAAATGAACTCAGTGATATTTTTGTAATTTTTTGTCTCATATTGCTTTGGGCAATTTTTTTAATCTTACAACTCTTTTGCTTGTATATTATTAGGGTTTTGATGTCGTGTTTTTATGGATTTTGTTAAGTGTGTGTGTGTGTGTGTGTTTGTGTGTGTGTTTCTTATACTTTTCCTTTTATTTTTGTTTCTATTCTACATACAAAAAACACACCTTAACATCAAAGATAGACATTACCTCAGGTCAAAGGTTTGGAAAAAGATATTCTAAACAAATGGACCAAGAAGCAAGCTTGTCTGGCCATTTTGAAATCTACCAAAATGGACTTCAAACCAAAATTAATCAAAATAGATGAGAAGGACATGGCATAGTCATCAAAAGAAAAACATTCACCAAGATGACATTTCAATTCTTAACATCTATGCCCCAAACATAAGGGCAGCCCCTTGACTACTGTATCTCAAATCACATATTAACCCTCATACACTGATAGTGGGAGACTTTAATACTCCAAGTTCACCAACAGACAGGTGATCCAGACCAAAGCTAAACAGAGAAATGCTGAAACTAACAGACGTTATAAACTAAAGGGATCTAACAGATATTTACCAAACATTTTACCCAAATACAAAAGAATATACCTTCTTATCATCACTTCATGGAACTTTCTCCAAAATTGACCACATAATCAGACACAGGGCAAGTCCCAACAGATAAAAGAAAATTGAAATAACTCCCTACATCCTATCAGATCATCACTGGTTAAAGCTGGCTTATCAACAGTGACAGAAAGTTTACAAACTCATGGAAACTTAATAGCTCTCTACAGGATGAAAAATGGGTCAAGACAGAAATAAAGAAAGAAATTAAAGTCTTTCTTGAATTCAATGAAAATGAATACACAACATACCCAAACTTATGGGACACAATGACAGTGGCACTAAGAGGAAAGTTCATAGCACTAAGTGCCTACATTAAAAAAAATAGTTTGGATATTCTCATACTAGCAACTTAACAGCATTCCTGAGAGTTCTAGAACAAAAGGAAGTATATTCAATAGGAGTAGACAGCAGGAAATAATCAATCTGAGGGCTGAAATAAACAAAACAGAAACAAAAAGAATAATACAAATAATCAATGAAACAAAGAGTTGATTATTTGAGAAAATCAACAAGATAGGCAAGCTCTTACAAAACTAACTAAAATATGGAGAAAGAAATACAAATTTATGAAATCAAAAATGAAAAGGGGATCATCACAAGACACCAAGGAAATTCAGAGAATCATAAGGGCACACTTTAAAAACCTGTATCTCACCCAGTTAGAAAATCTAAAATAAATGAATAATTTTCTTCATGGATACCATTGACAAAAGTTAATTCAAGATCAAAAAAATAATTTAAATAGACCTATAACTCTTGGTTAAATAGAAGCCATTAAAAATATTCCAGTTCTTCCCAAAACGTCCAGGGCCAGATGGTTTTAGCACAGAATTCTATCTGACTTTCAGACTTTAAAAAATGAACTAACTCCAATACTCCTCAAATTATTCCACAAAATAGAAACAGAAGGAATATTGACCAATTAATTTTGTGAGGCCACAGTTATCTGATTCTAAACTACATAAAGACTCAACAAAAAAAAAGAATTACAGACCAATTTCCCTTATGAACATAGATGTGAAAATACTCAATAAAATACTTGCACACTGAATTCAAGAGCAAATCTAAAAGTTTAACCACCACGCTGTAGTAGACTTAATCCTAGAGATTCAGGGAGAGTTTGAAATACAAAAATCAGTAAATGTGACAGGCAGTGGTGACACAAGCCTTTAATCCCAGCACTTTGTGAGGCAGAGGCAGATGGATCTCAGTGAGTTTGAGGCTAGCCTAGTCTACAAAGCAAGTTTTAAGACAGACAGAAGTATTACACAGAAAAACCCTGCCTCAAAAAAACAGCTTCCCTAAAAATATCAGTAAATGTAATCAACCATATAAATAAACTGAATGAAAAAAACACACTATCATGTCATTAGATGCTGAAAAAGCCTTTGACAAAATTCAACACCCCTTCATGATAAAAATCCTGGAGATATTAGGGATACTAGGGACATGCTTAAACATAATGAAGGCAATTTACTCTAGGACTATAGCCAACATCAAAATAAATGAAGGGAAACTGAAACCAATTCCATTAAAATTAGGAACAAGACAAGATTTTTCACTCTCTTAATATCTATTCGATATAGTACTTGAATTTCCACCTACAGCAATAAGGCAAATGAGGGGGACTGGTGGATAAAAATTGGAAAGGAAGAAATAAAAGCATTGTTATTTGCAGAAGTTATGATAGCATACATAAACAACTGTTGATGTGAGACACGATTGCTCCTGGCAACACCAATCTACTCCTGAGAAGATGTTGGGCATTGGAGACAGTCCATATGGAAATTGTCTTCTTCTTGGCAAAAATGGCCTGTTGGGCTAAGAACTGCTCCCTGTCTCCACTGCTGACAGCAAACACACTGTCCATTCTGAATGAACAGGGCACAGGAAATGCAATTGCTGAACCTTGCCAAGACAGGGTAGGGAAGTCTTTCAAAAGTTTCTGCTTCTGAAAATGGTTTGTCAGATATTCTAGGCCTATAGCCAAAAGTGGATGCCCAACATTGCAGAGAAACATTGGGTAACTGTCTAGGCAGTCTACTGTCTTTGTCACTTCTTGCATTTACTCAGGTAACATTATTTCCCTTCTCAGGTCTTTGATGGGGTTGAAGACTAGATTGTCATAGTTACTATCCTCTCATATCTTAACTAAGAGAATATCAGGTACTAGATTCAGATTCTTCAGGATAGGAAGTATTAGAGTAATCGTTGTAATTTGCCATTCACCTATAACCTGGATATTTATTATGTGTTTCTTACTTGATGTTGTTGTTGGTTGTAGTTCTAATTTTGCTTATATTATTATCCTTTCTTTCTCCTGGACAATACTTGATGACCATTATTACTGAACATAGTTGTGTATTAGGTTTACAACCTTCTTATTTAGATAAAAAGGGGAAGTGTAGTGGGTATTTGCTCTACTTGGGCTATTCTTGTCTTCCTACATGACCTCTTATAAGGAAGAAGGAGGATGGTCATGCTTCTTTGATGGTGAAGACAGGGTCAAGTGGTGTGAAGCAGCATGTGATTGATCCCCAACTTTTCAAGGACGCTACAACTGGATTTATTTACCATATCCTGTATTCAAGAATGTAATTCCCCCTTTCCTATCTTAATAAATGCTTCACACCCCTTAAACAGATGCATGTGAATTTCTCATAATGAAGAGTCCCAAAAGGTCTATTCAGTATCTCTAACAACTCTTAAAAACCTTTAACAAAGTGGCTGGATGCAAAAATAACTCAAAAGTTTCAGTAGCATTCCTATATATAAATGCCTATATACAAATGACAAATGGACTGAAAAAAATAAAGGAAGCAACACCGTTCACAATAGCATCAAATAATATAAAATATCTTGGAGTAACTCTTATCAATCAATGAAAGACTTGTATAATAAAAAACTTCTGAGACTTTGAATAAAGAAGGTAAAGAAGTTACCAGAAGATGGAAAGATATCCCATGCTTATGGATCTGTCAGATTAGCATAGTAAAAATAGTCATCCTACCAAAAACAATCTACAGATTCAATGCAATCCCCATCAAAATGCCAAAAAAACTTTACAGACAATGAAAGAGCAATTTTCAACTTTGTGTAGAAAAACAAAAATCCAGTACATTTGAAACAATCCTGAATATAAAAACCTGCTAGAAGTATCACCAACCCCAATTTTAAGTTAATTAAAAACCATATGGTATTAATATAAAAATAGCCATGTTGATCAATGGAATCAAATTACAGACCCAGACATAAATCTACACTTTATGGACATCTGATTTAGTAAAGTCAGAAATTTACTCTGGAAAAAAAGAAAGCATCTTCAAAAAATGGTGCTGGTCAAACTAAATGCCTGTATGTAGAAGAATACAAATACATATATATGATGTGTGGGAAGTCATTCTGTAGATGTGTTATATTTGTTGGTTGATGAATAAAACTGTTTTGGTTAATGGCTTAGCAGAGTAAACCTAGGCATGAAATCCAGAGATAGAAAGAGAATAGGCAGAGTCAGGCAGATGCCATGTGACTGCTGAAGGAAAAAAACATGAGAACCTTACCAGTAAGCCACAGCCTCATGGCAATACACAAATTAATAGAAACGGGTTAATTTAAGATGTAAGAACTAGCTAGACATACTCCTGAGCCATCAGGTAAACAGTGTTGTAATTAACATAGTTTCTGTGTGATTATTCAGTTTTGTAGTGATAAGGGGAGCTTCAAAAGGAGGATGGGCATCGAAGAAGTTCCTTATGGAGTTTGTTAGCCATTTGGGCAAGACGCTGATCTTGCCTGGACTGTTGCATAAACTGGATATGAAGAACCCGCAAAAAGAGGACTGCTGAACTTACCTAAAGGTGAAATGATCCTTCGGGGTTCCTGACTCATGAAAGAGTCTGTGAGACGTTCTGCAGGACACAGAAAAAAGTGACTGAACTGTCTTTAAATTTTCCTGCTTCATGAAAATGTCTGCTGGATACTATGGGCCTGTAGGCCAAAGATGGATGCCCCAACGGTACAGAGGAACTTTGGATGATTGTCCAGGCAGCGAGATGTCTCTGTCATTTATAGAGTTTTGGAAGTTACTTATTTCTTGTTTACTTAGATAATATTATATCCTTC
>LOJH01022645.1:8071-18995 GCA_001685095.1 Ellobius talpinus
GCCCCGCTGCAAGCGGAACAGGCCAGGGCTCACGGCTGCTCTGACAGATTTTTTAAAAATCATAAAACCAACTATGTTTTAAACTCAAAATATATAATGAAGTAAAGGTAACCCCAAGAACATATGTCTCTAAAAGATACACAGATAGACTATTATTTTACAGAAAGCAAGAGATGAGCAGATATTGAACAAGAATAGTTAACGTAAGTGTGGAAAAATCAACAGAGACCCATTAGTAATAATGTAAATTAAGATACTACAAAACCTTTTGCAGGCATCTCCTAATCACTTGCCTTTATTGGAGTCCATAATCTAATTTAAGGAAAGTGCCTTCATTTTAATTTATGAGTCAATGTAGCTTTGGGGTTAAGAGTATAGACTGGACTTATACTATGCTGTTTTAAATCTTGCCTCTGCTATTTACTAAATAAATGAGCCTCAGTGTTGTTGTGTGAACAAAAGGAAAGAAATAGTAACTTAATATATGTTACCACATGATAAGTTAGCAGGCTCCTGTAAGTCACAGTCACAAGTAGCCCCACACCCAGGCCTATCACAGAACTGCATGGAGGGTTCAGTAAGGTCATGCTGTCATCTCACATCTTGCCTGGATAAAAATCTACTTCCAAGGCCAGTTGTTTGTTTAGCAAATTCGGTTCTCTGGGGGAGAGACACAGCATATCCAGGACACCTAGTTTATTTTTTTCTCTCTTCATGTTACACATTAAATTCTTGATAAACTATCAGACCAACCCCTTCAGGGTCTCCTTAGGTATTGGACAGATGTATCTCCAAGCCTATAGTCACGTGGACTGCTCTATAACATAACTTATAACATGTTAGCTGTCTTCCCTCAATCAAACACAGAAGGAAGGAGAGCATGACGGAGGTCATAGCCTCTGTAGCCAAGCTTCAGGAGTAACATCCCGCTGGTTGTGTCCTATTATGTTTATTAGCAGCAAGTCAGTCTGTTTACTACAAATTCAATAGTCGGTGCTAATAGATAGATGTGAACACTCAGAATTGGGGACAGCTGCAGGCCACCTTGGAGGTTGTTTACCACACAAGCCTCCTAAGTTCATCCTTTGGGCTCAGTTAGAATATGCAAGCTCTCTTAGAACAACATCTGGGGAAATTATACACAACTGTTAGCTGTAACTCTTCCTACAGTTTCAGCTTATTGGGGTGCTTAACGAACAGATTCAATTTTTACCTCCTCGAAAATGGAAGCCCAAGACAGTCTACATCCACAAATGGAAGTATTGAGATGAAGGAAAACATAAAGAGCTATGGGTGTGCAGAGGAGACAATGATCACAAAGTATGATCAAATATCAGAAAAGCCTTGAGCAGTGAAGTGGCTTGTGAGCTAGCAACACAGAACACAAGTATGGTTTAGATTATTGTTGAAGGTCACAACACAGGACATGTGTAGGTTGTCAGCCAGGAAACCCTGAGCAACCCAGGCAAACAGAAGTGTCCAAAGTGTAGCACTTAACTGGGAAGTACGAGTGAAAGGAAGATGGGCAGCTGTCATTGAGAAGATTTAAGGACAGTATAGGTAGGTGTATGAACTGAATTTGCTCAGTGGTGATGATTGCTAGAGAGTAGAAATGGTACCACACAAGAAACTGAACTTCAGGAGGACTATTGTGGTCACTGGTAATGGGGATGGATTGCGGCTAGGGAATCCTGTGGGAGAGCCTGTTTAGGTCAGTGTTCTACCAGTTAAGGTGAAGCTGTGTGAAGGCCCATCTGAACTAACGCAGTGTGTGCAAGACAGTAAGGAATGTCGTGAATCTGTGTGGTGCCATCTCACCTAACAGTTTTGATCCCGCAATTAAAGTTCTATTTAAGCTTACTGGCTTTGAGGATAGATATAGGGACAAATCCTGGGTCTAAAAACTATCACTTACCATTGGCAAACTGTCATAAACATTAAAACATAGCAACAGAATTAAAGGAACTAACATGAGAGCTATGTGAAGACCATCACAGTAATGAGCAGAGCCCACGGTCAACCCAATAAGTACTATTCTCACTGGGAAAGGATTATTTTCTATAAACAGAATCATCAGGGGAATTCTAAGTAATTAGTTCAGTTTCTGGTGAATTTAACTTAAAAAAATATGTAAACCATTCATGATCAACCATGTCCACTGTAGTGATTTTTCAACTTATTAAAGGTATGTAGAAGTGACACACATGTAGAAGTCTTTTGTTTTTACCTTTTCCCTGACCAATGAATGATATCCAAGCACCAACCTTTCCCATGGTGCTGGGAACTGGTAGCGAGTAGGAGCTCTAGTCTGCCATGATCACAGGGTAGACAATGAGTACTTTAACGGTCCACATTGCTATGCTGTGGCGTCTGGTAGTTTAGGTGTGTTAACTGCATTTATGTTTAGCATATGTTCAGCATATGTTCATCAGGTTGCCATCCCATCATACATTGAGGAGAATATGTGCACATGGTACAGAACAAGAGCCAGCATTCATTCATTGGTTAATTTATGCTTTGGCAATGCTGGTCCTGTCACTTGCATCCTCTCATGGAGTCCTGACAACCGTATAAAATATGTGATTCCCTCATCCGCATCTTGTCGCAAGACAAGAAGACAAAAGCTTTAGAAATTTAACTTTCTTAAAGTCCAACAACTGGTAATCTGCAGAGACCGTGTGTGAACTGGTCCTTGCTGATTTCAAGGCTTCGTTTTTAACCATTGAGCTGCTTTGCTAAGATGTGTGTATCAGCAAGAATTTCTGTTTTCCTGTTATGTCTCACTTGCTGTACCACCGGAGTTGACAAATGAAGACATAGCTGGTGATGAGGACCCATCACTCATGTTCCATATTAGCTGGTACAGCTGATGTTTTTCTGGCTTCTGACTCACCTGGCACTTCACCTCTCAAGTGCTGAATGTGGTTTTTGTCTTTACTATTTTGGCACTGCTTGAGTGCTTTAGAACTGTTCCCATTCTGACTTCCAGAGGTGATTTACCAAAATGTCAGTCAGAATTAATTTGAATGATATTCACTGCAGTTCCCTAAGGCCTACAGTTACTGGCATGTTGTTTTCTGGATTTCATATTTTGATGGGAGATAACATTTTAACTGGAGTGGGAAGGGCATGATTTTGGATGAGTCAAGTAACATGTCACCAGGGACTGCGTTCAGAACTGTAACCATGCTCTGCTTTTACAGGCGTTGTCTAATCAAAGCCATTCCATGGCATTTAAAGTTCCAGCACCCTTTATTTCAGCATGCAAAAAAACAACTTTCTCCTTAAGTCACTACATCCTTGACTTTTACAGAAAGATTGAAATTTTAGGTCACTTGGATAATTGTTCAAAGCTTTGGGCGGTATTCATTAGATGTCTATCTATCTATACCTGATACACTTTGGATGTCATATAGGTCAAAGCAAACAGAAATATTCTGATTGTTCTACTTCTGTAGTTTGTATTTTGAAGGAAATGACCAAATGACATGACATTAGGTATAATAAGGAAACAACATGAACACACAAAGCTGAGGGCTACAAAGAAGAGGAAATCCTTCACAGCAGGAATATGTGTGTGTGTGTGTGTGTGTGCCCTATGTTCTTTTCAGGGAGGACTCATTTTTGTTGGGAGAAACTGGCAGGTATTTGCTTTCTGTCTTGAAGTTAGAGGAGGAGTCAAGGAATAGGATATATTGTCGTATTTTTGTAAATTACAATACCAGAAGTAGGAAACAGGTAGATTTTCGTGTGTGGATAAACCCTGGAAGAGCCTCAGAAATGTAATCATTCAATAAAGGAAACATTTGGTGGCCAAATATGAGGGAAAGGAAACATAGAGAGAATGCAATAGCAAAGAAGAGATTGATCCTGCAGAACTAAATTAAATATGTGGGGTTTACCCAGAGAGCAAAATAAATGTGAAGAGAAATAAAACAAGACTGCAAGTCTTTGTGTGAACCTGGCCTGTGATTGGTCCATCCGGCTGTAACCTGCATTTGGGATTCTAGGTTCCCTTATACAGATTTTGTACACTCATCAGGAATGAATGGGACCAATTTAACATATATGTTCGTAAAGCAATAGTCACTAACAACAAAAAAACCACCCAAATATTTAGACTCATGTTGCTTTGCAGGAGATCACATATTCAACAGGGGCATTTTCCTCTGGATTTGTGTTTTATAATGTTAACTATAAACAATCAAAGAACCTCTTTATTCTTTAAGTACAACTAAAGATTGAAACTAGATCATGAACCACAGTTCAAGGAAACTAATTACACTGCTGTCTTTGCCATTTTGACAATAGAGATTAAATCAATGAGATGCCATAATTAAAGAATATAAAAACATTCCTTGGTCATATAGTCTTTCCTTATCATTAGGGGGTCATTTGTGGCATTGTGGATGCCTGCTCCAAAGAAATTATAAAGGAGGAATTTGGGAAACATTATGGGAGATAAACAGAGCCAAAAGCTCTTGCTTTATATGGCTGAATAATCTTTGTGTCAATATATTTCTTTCATTTATCCATGGGTAGACATCTACAATGGCTCTATAACTTGGTTATTGTGTATTTCGTATATGCATTAATGTTTCTTTTGGGTATGCTGACTCAGATTATGTGTAACTAGGACAAATACAGGTGAGTTGTGCACTAGTTACATTTTTACTTTTTTGAGAAACTTCCACAGTGATTGTATTAGTTTCCATTCTTACAAACAGTAAAGAAGGGTTTCTTTTGCAATAAAGCCCAGTATTTTAATTACTTTGCACTACTTCAAGTACCCTATAGTAAAAAAAATATATATATATATATTTTTACAGAAAGTTCCTTTAGCTTTTTTCTTTGGAAATTTTTTATTTAAAGTGACACTTCACTGATGATTCAAATAGTATGGTTAATTCTAAGTAAGCGGGTAATGATAGGCCAAACTTCCCAGTTAACTAAAAACTGCCAGCATCACCTAAGACCTCTAAGTTTCTGATTCCTAATGTAGAAGATACTAGTATCTATCACTCACTGTAGGCTGCAGTGAGCATTAGCAGGTTAGCATGTCCAGAACTCTTAGTATGGGAATTGACCCAATAGGATTTTACTGTTACGAGAGCGCTCTTCAGAGCCTAGGATGTCCAACATCTAACAGTTTTTATTATAGCTCTTTAGCCTCTTTAGCTTCTGAATTTATGTATTCTCTCTCTCCTCTCTCTCTGTGTATGTGTGTGTGTGCATGTGTGTGCGCGCACGTGTGTGTGTGGGGCTCACAGGTCCTCATACTTATGCAGATGGCTGGACACTAGCCCTTTCTGTTATTCCTAGATGACATGACACTTGGTTGGCTTTTGGAGCATCATGCTTTAACAAATGCAGCACCATGTTTGTCTTGTTTAATTACATAGATTTTGAAGATTGAATTCAGGTCTGCATGCTTGTAAGACAAACACTTTAGTACCAGTTATGTCCCCAGCCCCTGCTTAACGTCTTCTGATGCATACAATGCTTGTTAATGTGGAATTTGTACAGGTATTTTATAAATATCACACACATATGTATCCTGCATGTATAAACTTTTGTTTTTCCACCATAAACATTGGAAAACCACTGAGGATGTTATAGTTTTATTTTAAAATATACTTTTAACTGGTTCTTTTCAGAAAGACTCTTTATATGTAGCAAATTATTCATTATATTGGGGTAAAGTTATTAGAGTATGAATATAGTGTTCTTAAGACCTATACTAATTAATACAACCACTAAATTCACCCAGTGTTTCTTTATTTCTTCTTATCCCAGAGTGTCCCTTAATAGGTCAGAATTATCACAAATTTATGAATATTGCCTTGCAAATCAATGCTTTCTTAGAAAACAAGGAACCAACCAATGTGTAGATGTAGAAAGCCCTACATTTGGGTATTTACAAACTATTCTTAATTACTTTGACTTCCCCTGTATTTGAATCTCCTTCAGTTTATTGACATATTAATTCTTTGAATTTTATCTAATAGCACAAGGAGTATATAAAAGAATCATTAGCTAGCTGAATGTTTTCCTTTGTAAATTACATATTTTAAAATTTTGATTCAAAATGTTTGTCCCTTTGTGGCCATAGGTATTTTTATTACAATTGAAGAACAAACTTGTACCATCAAATTTAGAATGAAAATTATCAGGGGGCTTTTTCGAAGACCCCCATTGCTTTTGCACGGAAGTATAAAATAGTTATTACCTTCAAAATGTTATTTGAAAAGCATTGCTTCTACAAGATGCTATTATATAAATGATCTTTGGAGGGCCTCAGAGCTCATGATAAAACCACCAAATTGCTTATTAGGAGGCAAGCAACAGTTCTGCTGAGATAAGTGTGGTAGGCTTAGAAAAGCACATTAATGGTGTGGTCCACCTACACAAACTCAGCTTCTGCAGGAACACAGAAAACACTCCGAATTCATTAGCATGCAGTATTTACTCAAAGGCTGAAAAACATTGTGTTTGCATAATTTTATCAATTGTCAATAGTAGCGCTTGCCAACATTCATATCTTTTTTTGAGATGCCAAATTAAGAACAGGAAGAAAGTTTGTGTCAATATTAATACTGAACTCACTTGAAATGATGACATATATTAATAATGCATCTGGTTCCACATTCACAATTGAATTTAAAGGCCAAACACAACCCTGGTCCGGGAAACATTTTTATGAGGGAATCATGTTCTTCAGACACCTGATATTTCTTGTTTGAAATTTGTAAATCATGTTTTGTCTTCTGCACATGCCTACTTTCCCAAAAATTCTTTTGTGCTTTGGTATGGGGTGCATTTAGTTAGAACTCGTGTAGCACTAAGACAAAAATCATGGGGCACCACACAGTTTACAGAGGATTTTGCGGGTGCAGAGCATATTAGTCTTAAAAACTCTTTGTTTGGGGAACAGCTGGTGTGGGCTGAATATGGAAATAACTGTTGTAAAACAAGTGTTAAGGACTTGCTAGAAACAAGACTCTGTTTATGTACAATATGTTTCAATTCTCTTTCTTTCCTGTCTCACTTCTCTCTATACCCCCTGATCAAAACAATGAAAATTCTGAGTCAATATGTGTGTGAGAAAACATTACAGAAGTGTATATATACACATGTGTATGCTCATATATGGGATAAAATGATGTATTGATGAATATGTATGCATATTTAAAGTTTTTACAATTATCTATGTTTGATTTCTTCATTCTTGTTCAAAAACACTAAATATGCAATGTCTAATCAAGAACTAGTTTGTAGGGGGAAAAATGGTCATTTGGCTCTTTTTTCTGAATTTAACTTTCAATATATCATTGACATACAGACACAATAATTGTGTGCTGCTCAAAACCCATCACATACCGTATAAGAACAAACCTGAGTCATTTTGAACTTAGAAAATAGAGAATGCTTTTTTCCTATTAAATTTTTAAATTAATTTTATATACCAACCACAGTTCCCCCTCCCTCTTCTCCTCTGTTCCCTCCCCTCACTTCCTTTCTACCCCCCATCCACTCCTCAGAAAGGGTAAGGGCTCCCAGTCAACAAAGCCTGGCATATCAAATTGAGGCAGGACCAAGCTCCTCCCCCCTGTATCAAGGCTGAGCGAGGCATCCCACCATAGGGACGCTGGCTCTTAGAGTCAGCCCATCACTGTGGGCTCCACCAATCTCTTTAGAGTTGTTGCAATAGAATTTCTAGCAAAGTCTATAATCTAACATTGTTACTTTTTTTTTCAGTTTGTTCCCAACCCACTCCTGTTCGGATGTTCATTTAGAAGGAACCCATGAACCAATGTCATCATGGCTCATTTTTAATGCTGTCAGTGCTTCCAATTCTCTCTAAATGATTTTGCTTTTCAGTTTGAAAGGAAATGAAACGGTTATTGATAGGCTAATCGGTTGGAAAGCCTTTAATGAGATTATTCCTCAGCACGTAAATTTCTGGAGGGCAGGAGGGTCTATTTACTAAGGGTCTCTATCATTATTCCGTCTTGCTTCTTGTTAATAATGTGCATTCTGTGTAAGCAGAGAGAGAATTGTAGACTAATGGGCAGTGGCAGTCAGGCGCAGGTCATTTCTAACATTGATAATCAAGATGTGCTGCCCGGCATCTTCCAGACCACCCCTGTTGGAGCATGATGAAAAGAAGGGCACATGATGTACTGTGCCCTGGGGAGCTGTGAGAGGCTCCAGGGGAAAAGGCAGAGGGCCTTTACCTCAGGCGCATTTGTTCCCTGAATCGTTCTTGGATGTGACTTCATGCCTCCTGTGACAAACGTTTACATTCCATTTATAAGACACGTTCATTCCTGTTGGATGTCAGATTATAGCTATAGGACCCAAGCTAGTCAGTGTACCCTGAACCTGGATATATGAAGACACAGTCCCTTCTTGGGCAAAAGGACCCTATCAGAATTTGTGAGCTCGATGTCTTCAGTCTCACAGAGTTCTCCGACATCTCTCTATCCACAGTTCCTGGATTCCACTTTCCCATCCGTTGTCCAGTGCCCTGCATTGACTGCAGCTGCCTTTCAGGGCTGAAAGTGAAACTTGCATTGTTAAGTCAGCCAGTTGCATGATGAGCGCTTCTGCTTGGTCTTCTGTGGATGACTACTGGAAAGATGATTCTTTTAGGACACACTTAGCAGCTCTGATTGCTCCTTTGCATCTGGAGGCAGGAACCTGAATTCCTGAGCACATTCTCTTCCTTTGTTACTTTGCCCAGAGACGCTCCAAGCAGCCAGCCAACATTCTTTAGTCAGAAATGTTCAAAAGTTTTATATGTATCACTGTATTCCTTGTCCCTCACATAGAGTGATCTTGAGGATTAAATCCATTAATCCTGTGTGATTCTTTAAGCTGTTAACCCAGGAATTGTTACTGCTCTCTATTCTTTCAGAAATACCTTTAGCAAATCTAGGTGTAGTCAGATTGCAGATAACTCTAGAAACTGCCATGTCCACTAGAGGAAATTCATCCTTACAATTCTGTTTCTCGATACCAACTCCTGGTGCCAAAATCTGTAGTAGGCAGTTTTCTAGAGTGCAGAGTCAGCCATACACGATGAAGAGGCAGAGAACTCTCTAGCTGCCCAGTCCAGGATGCTGCATACTTATCAGTCTCATTCTGGTGCTGTATGTCTGCAAGTTTCCTGCAGAGTTACTGATACTGAGTCCACAATGGAACAAGTGAAGTCAGGCAGGCACACACTCATGCTATTTCCTCGCAGGTTTCTTTGTATATGAACCACCCATCAAAAGGTGTCACCATGTTGAGCATGGGTCTTCTCCACTTCGTTAGTCCCCTCTGGAAATATCCTTATAAATATACGGAAGGGTGTGACTTTTAACTCGTGTCAAATATACAATCAGGATCACTCTTCAGGGTCAACATCTTTGTCATGTTCTGGGCCTTAGCAATCTTCTAATTCTCCTTCAGTCAGTATAATGTTAGCTATTGACCTATTAGAATAGGCTTTTGCTTTATTTTGATATGTTCTCTACATGCTTGGTTTGATCTTAGGTCATTTTGTTATGAAGGGGTGTGGAATTTTATAAAATGCCTTTTAAAATTATTTCTTTTGCTTTCTGAGCTTATAATATAATTACATTATTTCCTTCTTTTTTCCTTTTCTCTAAACCCACCCATATACCTCTCCTTGCTCTCTTTCAAATTCATAGTAATTTTTTCATTGTTGATTGTTATATACATTCATTCCCACGTACATACATACATACATACATACATACAATGAATATTTCTAAATATAAACTTCTCCACCTTCAGTAGAATGTTACTTGTTTGTAAGTTTTCAGGCTGACCAATTAGTATTAGATAACCAAGTGGTATGGTCTTCCCTGAGGGAGACTCTTTATCCTGCCTTCAGCATTCCTTATCTATCTGCAATTCTTTGTGAAGAATTAGATGTCTTTTATGCATCTATTGAGATTATCCTATGGATTTTGTCTTTGAATCTTGTTTATTTGGTATATTAAACTAATTATTTTGCAGATATTAATTCATCTTTCATCCCTGAATTGAACCCTAGGTCACCATGATTAATAACTTTTAAACATGCTGTTGGGCTTTTCACATCTATATTCATCAAAGTTATTAGCCTATAGTTAACTTTTTGTCATGTCTTTCCATGGTTTTGTAGCAGGTCATGCTGACCTCATATAATGTGTTTAAAATAATTCTTTTCTGTCATACTTTAAAAAAGTAACACAAAGAAAATTGAGGTATTTTTTTAAGAAAATACTTGGCATAATTCAGCGTGAAGAATCTGTCCTAGGTTTTCCTTCTTTGGAGGCTTCTTATTACTCATTCATTCTTAATGATCCTGTGGTCTATTTGAGTGTTTTGTTTCTTCATGGTCAATTGTTAGTAAGATTGTTTCTTCTATGTTATAAAATTCTGTTGGCATATACTTTCTGATAATAACTTTTAATGATCTGTCTCTGAAGTATCTGTTGTCATGTCTCTCTCTGATTTTGAGTTTCTCTGTTTTTTTGTTAGTCTAAGAGTGCATCAATCTTTTTTATCTTTTGGGAAAAAAAAGAAACACTGCTTTTTTTGTTGGTCTTCCACTGTGTTTTTTCATCTCCATTTCACTCTTTCAGCTCCAATTGCTGTTACTATTTCTGTGTACTAGCTTGGGGGTTGGACTGTCTTTCTTTTGGCTTCTGAGACCCAGTCACTGCTCTTTTGTTTCATATCTTTCTTCTTCTTCATGTGGACCTTGAATGCTGTCAGCTTCCACCTCAGTGCTGCCTTTTCTCTCTCAAGGGGTTGTTATTGTCTTCTATCTCCTTTCTGTTCTCTATGAGAAATTTCTGAAATTTCTTTTGTTCTTGATATCTTCTTTGAGCTATTGGTTGTTCAAAAATAGTTGTTTAATTTC
>LOJH01022646.1:306-19450 GCA_001685095.1 Ellobius talpinus
TAAGAGTTAGCCAATAAGAAGCTAGAGCTAATGGGCCAAGCAGTAATTTAATTACTACAGTTTCTGTGTGATTATTTTGGGTATAAGCTAGTCGGGCGGCCGGGAACCAACAAACAGCCCTCTCCAACAGATACCAGGAAGACGGCAAGGGAATAGGCACTAGGGAAGGGGGATGAAAAAGAAAAATGTATGAAGTTTATGTATGAGGATGCCATAACGTAAACCCTCTCTCATGATGACTTCAAAATTAAAAGTAATTAAAATTAATTAAAAGTAACTGTCTTAATTAAGATTTCTATTGCTGATATGAAACACAATGACCAAAAATCAAGTTGGGGAGGAAAGTGTTTATTAGACTCACACTTCAGCGTTGCTGTTTATCACTGAAGGAAAGTAGAACATGTGTGGAACCTAGGACCACCAGCCCATGGATGGCCCCATCTACCATGGGATGGGCCTTCCCCCCTTGATCCCTGTAGCAGTTTGAATGTAATTGGCCCCTATAAGCTCATAGGGAATGGCATTACTGGGAGATATGGCTTTGTTGGAGTAGGTGTGGCCTTGTTGGAGGAAGTGTGTCACTGTGGAGGTGGACTTTGAGGTTTCATATATGATCAAGCTATTCTCAGTATCTCAAGACTACTTCCTGTTGCCTGCAGGATCAAGATGTAGCTCCTTCTTCACTCTCAGCTCCTTCTCTAGCACCATGTCAGCCTACATACCTCCATGGCCTGCCATGATGATAATGGACCAAACCTCTTAAACCATAAGCCACCCAATTAAATGTTTTCCTTGATAAGAGTTTCCATGGTCATGGTGTCTCTTCACAGCCCTAGTAACTCCAAGACAATCACTAATTGTGAAAATGCCTTACAGCTGGATCTCATCAAGGCATTTCTCCAATTAGGTTCCTTTCTCTGTGATGCCTCTAGCTTGTATCAAGATGACATGAAACCAGCCAGTAAAATAACACACATAAGCAGAAAATCTTAGGAGGTATTTCATCATAGTGAAGCTTTGGCTTGGTTTTCAGTTGGCATTTTAGTCTGAGGTGTTGGACCACATCTTCTATGTTAGAGTAGCGTTCTGGGTTTATGTACCTATGTCTCCTAACCAAAATCCAGGGTTTTTCTTCCCTAAAACTTATTACATGCATTGTACCCTTACATACCAAATTAAAAACCAAACCAAAAAAACACTTTGGATTACAAAAATAATTGTGGTTGTGGTAATTAAGAAGGATCAATTGGCCTAGAGAGCTTCAGTTTTGGAGAAAGAATTTTAGCAAGAACTTGAAAGTTTGTCTAGGCAGGGAAAAAAGTAGAGTGGATAGGCAATCCAAGAAAGTACTTTCTGAGGATTCGAAACCTGGTTAGTTCTGGCCATCCCGTCTATGGGAAGGAGGCCTCTCACCTTCCCATGGTGAGAACCTGAACAGCAGGGAGACCACAGAAGAGCTTCTTTCTCTTTTGCCCTTGGGCTCCTTTCACTGCACAACCAAGCTGCTTTGAGACATAAGTGCAGAGGTGGCAGTGGGGTGGGGGTGGGGCCCTGGGCTTTTGTTTCTTGGATCCCCTCTTCCTTTTTACACACATCATATTGGTTTCTTGGTGTGGGTTGGGGGCAGCTCCTCTTTTCTTGGGTGGGTGTTAGCACAGTCCCAGAAAGATAATGAACTCCTGCAGGAACCGAGCCAGATCAAATCCCTGAAGTGGAGAGCCAAGCAGCTATGAAGAACTGCGGGTGTGGAGGGGGGATGGGAGTCGCAGAAGTCAAAGGAGGTCAGTCTGCAGGCAAGCTGTGTCTGCCCTCACACCAGGGCACGAGCATGGGGGCCCGGGGCCCCCCCTTTGTGACGTGGGCGCCCCAGAGCTCCATACTTTGTAAGTCCTGAGGCCAGATCAAAGTAGGTGGCCCCGCAATGGGGGAAGAGGGGCCCATGGCTGAGGGGGCCCGGCCCAGAGGGGAATCCCAAGCCGCAGAAGTTACAATCCAGATTCAGCAGCCAACAGAGAGAAACCCGAGGACACCAGCCAGGACAACAGCCAGGCAGGGCCCGCGCTCCGTGCTCAGGGTGTCCCAGCTACTGCTCAGGGCCATCGCTGGCCACCAGGGGCTGACTCTGGCAGAGCTCAAGAAGGAGCTGGGAAGCGCAGGCTACGAAGTGCTCCAGAAGAAAAACCACCACGACGGGTCCCAGAGGGGTACGCTTCTGCGGGTCAGTGGCAGCAATGCCACAGGCTACTTTAGGGTCTGGAAGGTTCCTAAACCGAGGAGAGAAGTGGGACAGTCCGGGCTGGCGCAGGGCCGCTGCTCTTCGAGGAAGACCCTGCTCCAATCCCAGTCTCCAGCCCCGAGACCATGCAGACCCCGCTCGCATTGCAAGGCGGCCAAGGACAGAGAATTCTGGAGACACAAGTCTAGGACTTTGAAGGCAAAGTCCAGGATAACCAGATCAACGGTCAGGACAAGAGTCAGGTCAAGGGCCAGGTCAAGGGCAAGGTCTAGAGCGATGGACCAGGTGTGTGCCAGGGCCCAGGAACAGGTTTGTGCCAGGGGTAAGGAACAGGCTCGTGCCAGGACCAGGACACAGGAGTGTGTCCAGGGCAGGGAGCAGGAGTGCACCAACGCCAGAGAAGAGGCACATATGGGAGTCAGGATGCAAACCAGGGCCAGGGCAAAGGACAACATCAGAGCAGGACCTTCAAGGGAAGACAGCAGGTCTCCATCTGAAAATGAGAGCAGGCTAAACTCGAAATCCAGGAACGAGAAGAGGCAGGAACCTGAGAGGGAGGTAAAACGAACAATCCAGAAACCAGCTGTAGCTAAAGTTAACAGTGTTTCCAGCCTACAAGGAAAAGCATGCACCAAGGCTTCTGCGAAAAGCGAAGGTCCTGGGTGCTCGAGGAATCCTTAATGCCGAAGCTGTTTTCTGGGCGCTGTTTCCTTTCCAGACAGGCTCAAAGAGAGTAACTCTCTTTCATTGAAGCTATTTACAAGACCTTCCTGTGTCTGTGTTTCCTCTTGCTCGCCACTGGAAGGGAAAAGGGTGGATGTTGGTTGAGGTGAGATCCATAGCAGGGGCTTGGAAGGGGAGGGGAGCGGGAATTGAGATTCTGCTATTCCCACGGGACCTTTCATAAAGAAAGGAAATAGGAAGAGGGAAATCACCAGGGTTACACAAGAATGCCCGCCAGGAACACCATCAAATCCTCAATGAGTCTCTGAGACAGGGCAAGAGAATAACCTTTGAATGTCCTCCTAATTCAGACATGGTCTTAAAATTAATTTCAGGATAAAACTTGATTACAGTGAATTTGTAGCTTTTATCCTGAATTACAGTATTTTATATACAGTATATAAAATCTTGGATGTGAATGCAAGGTTAAATGAGCATTCAGCATGGGGTGTGGCGCAGTAGGCGTTCAGGACAAGTGTTGAATGTAAGAGTTTCCGGATGGGGCGCTGGTGTCAGCAGAGCAGCACTGGATGGGGACTTAGCAAACTCACGGGTCCAGTCAGAGCTCTGCTCTTCTGACCTTAGCCATGCCTTTCGCCTAAGCACCTGTGGTCTTGAATTGTTTCTTTGTAAAATATTGAGATTGTCACACAATGTCAGAGAAAACCTCATAGTGTGGAGTCGACTTGGTAAAATGCAGCAAGGGGGATTGAGAGCTGGGAAAGTGTTAATCTCAGCGGGGAAACTGCTAATATTGACAACATGCTTAGGAGAAGTGCAGGCAAGAAGGCGGCCAGAAAAGGAACACTTCGCTCGTGCGCTTTTGTACAACAAGTCTACTTTGAGCACAGGGAGCCTAGAGTGAGCACATGTATGGTTTAGCTCTGCATGCGAGGGTGACAGGTAGCAGGAGGCTTTCTCTTGCCACAGGCTGCGACTCTAACTTCCTGGATAAGGAAGGCATTAGGACACAGACCGTCTGCCTCCAAGTGAAGCCAAGTAAGTGAGAGAATGGATGCTGCTGGGGGTGTTTTTTATTCTTGAAAAAAAGGTCATAGTGGACATCGGAGCTTTTCCCAGTTGTATAGCTGGCCGTGTTTTTCCCAGGAGAAACTTCATCTTCCACAAGGGAAATTTCAATCAGTATGCATTCACATTATGTATAGGAAAGCATGCTACTGTGAACTTCCTTTCATGCACAGGAATGACCATTTTAATTTCACCAAAGCCAAATCAGAAAAGCACCGGCAGTGTGTCTCACGTAAATGTGATCTGAACTGTGAAACCCCAGCGTCTGCAATTCTGAACACTTGAACGTGAGTAGCCCAGTGAAGCAACCAGAATGAGAATAGGGTCGATCTGGAGAGAGGAACATTGTCTACTGGACACAGAACAAAACTAACTAAATGCCCTTATGGCTGGAGGTTAGGGCATACCCTTCTAGTCCTGAGTTTTAACCCAAAAAATACAATGATCTAGAATTATTTCTACCTAAAATTAGCTGTTAATGACTCTGATCACTTATCTATTTTTCCTAGAAACCACCACACTTCTATTATTACTTTTTAAGCAAAATTTCATTCAGTACAACTTAATCAACCTTATATTACCTTGATCAGAACCAGTAGCAAATAGGAGATCCAAACCCTGAGCCTGTCTGGACTAAGATGATTATTCCAATTATTTTCATTGATAAACTCTGGAGTAACTATTTTAGGGAAATACAGGAAATCATGACCTCAATTCAGGCTGCCCAGCTCATTGGGCTATCTGGATGCTCTACCAAAGGACTTCCTCCAAATAGATAATTTTATCCCTCACATCCAGTCATTAATGCAAGACTCTGGGTCCTATCTGGAGAACACTAAAATGAATAAATCATAATTCCCACTTTTTAATATACATTCCATGGGCACTTTTGGTTATTTTAATCAGAGCAAGGAAGTGAATGTCCCTAAGCTCAATTCTTGGCTTTCCTCTTACCTCACCTGTCTAATACAACGATCATCAGATTATTATTGGGAGTAACATTTTAGAGATCATTTATATGAAACTATTCCTGGGGAGACATGAACAAATATCTGTTTACCCCAGATAAGGAACCATGACAGATCAAAGTGAGGCTACAACCACAGTCCAACTTGCTGAATCAATGAGTTTTATTGGGGCTACAATAATATGGGTGAGAGGTTACTAACAGGAGCAGAAATGACTCAAACACAGTTGTATCATTCCCAGCCCAGCCTAAGACCACTCCCGGCCCTACATAAGACCACTCCCGGCCCTACATAAGACCACTCACAGCCCTGTGTAAGACCGCTCATGGACTTGTATAAGACCACTTACGGCCCTATGTAAGACCACCGCTTGCTCTCTGACTTCACTCTCTGGGGGCTTTGTTAACTCTTGTGGCAGACCCGTTTCCTTCTCCCTGTAGACCCTTGCAGACCCTTACTCTCCTAGTCTAAGCCCATTCCTTTTCACCAGCCCCCAATTTCTAGAAACACTTTCTAGCCCTAGGAACCACACGTGCAAGGGACTCACAAGTACTCCCTACCAGACAACCCATAGTCACCACAGATCCAGAGCGGGTAACAGAACTAGGGAACAGAGCCCTCAACCCAACAAAGACCAGGTATCAACACCTACAATCATGGATATCCACAAATCTAGAAACCTAGATGCCACTGAGAAGCCACACCCATACCACCCTAAATTATAAGCCTCCGCCAGAGCCCAACAACTCTCCTACACTAAGCCCTGAAAAGCAAGACAGCTGAAGCACAAGCCAAGCCCTTCAAATAGCTATTATGAATATGCTTAAGAACCACAAAGAGGAGATCAATCAATCCCTTAATAAAGTCTGTGAAAGCATAAACAGTGGAAGGAAGTGAATGAAACAGTTCAATTTCTGAAATTAGAAACAGAATCACTAAAGAAAACCCAAATTGAGGTAAAACTGGATATTAAAGTTTTAGGAGGTGAAACAAAATCTGTCACACCAACAGAGTATGAGACTTATGTCTTAGAGTTTCTGTTGCTGTGAAGAGACATCCTGACCATGGCAATTCTTATAAAGAAAAAAATTATTGGGGTGTCTTCATCAAGATGGTACATGGCAGCAGGCAGGCAGATGTGGTGCTGGAGAAGCTGAGAGTTTTTCTTCTTGATATGTGGATAACAGGAAGTGGTCTGAGATATTGGGCATGACTTGACCATATATGAGACCTCAAAGCCCACCCCCACAGTGACACATTTCCTCCAAGAAGGCCACACCTACTTCTACAAAACCACACCTCCTGTTAGTTCCACTTCCTATGAGCTTATGGGGGCAATTGCATTCAAATGTCAAATCAAAAAAAAGCACAAAGCATTCAGGAAATCTGAGACACTATGAAAAGACTAAATCTAAGAATAACAGGAATTGAGGACAGAGAAATACAGGTCAAAGGCACAGAAAATATGTCCAACAAAATCAATGAAGAAAATTTCCCTAACCTAAAGGAGAAAACCCCTACCAAGGTATAAGAAGCATAATTAGCACCAAAAAGACCAGAACAAAATAAATTCCCACAACATATAATCAGAATACTAACCACATAGGAGAAAGAAATTTTAAAAGCTGCAAGAGAAACAGGCAAGAAAACACAGGAATAAATAATCCCATGACAGCAAATCAATAGACGTGGGGAGGGTACCCCACACTATAACAAAGAAGTAACAGGAATCAGCAAACACTGCTCCTTGGGGACTCTCACTGCAAATGGTCTCAATTCCTCAATAGGAAAGACACAGACTAACAGGCTGGCTTATGTGAAGCTATTCTTGAGAACGGTGTGTATTGTTCTTTTTCCTGTTTGTGTTCATAGCCCGATTTTGTGTTTCAGTAATTATAGCTCCATTTGTTTGGTTTTTTTGTGACCTCTTTGCTGTGTTCATTCCTCTCTTCAGTCTGCAGTATTCATGTATTCTCTGCAGGTCAGAGGAACGTGTGTGTCCGCATGCACGTGTTTCTCAGAAAATGTTTTTCTTTATGCTTCAAGCAAGGCAGATAGCTTTGCTAGGTAAAGTGGTCTGGGTTGGCATTTGTGGTTTGATTTTAGAACTTGGAGTACATTGCTTCAATCTCTTCTGGATTTTAATTACAAAAGTTCCCATTGGGACTAGGCTGCCATCAGAAGGTGTGGCCCAGATTAAAGGGGGAATCTCCCACTCAAATGATCTGGATTAAAAGTAGGTCTTCTTCTTACTTCAGGTGATTTACTTAAGAACAAAAATGTTAGCAATGTACCCGGCCACTTAGGCTTTAGAGTTAATTCCAGATGTAGTCAAGATGACAACTAAGAAGAGCCATCGCAATGTGACTTGTGTCTTTTCTCTTGAAGCTGTCAATATCCTCTCACTGCTGTGTGCTTTTAGTGTTTTCACTAAGCTTTCTTCTCTGGTCTGGCCTATTAGGTGTTCTGCGTATTTTTTGCATCTACACCACTGTGTCTTTCTATAATCTACTTCCTTATATTGTTTCTGTGTTGGTGAAGGTTACATGTCCAGAACCCACTTCCACACTATTTGAATGCCAAGGGTCTCAAATTAGCAAATTTCTCCTCCTCTCACCTCTGGGGAACTCCAACATGACAAGCTACCTGGTTGAGCTGACTCTCAATAAAGCCAAAACCCAGGAACCCAGAAACATGAAAACTGGCAGTCTGAGGATTTAGTATAGGGACAACATAACAAGATTCACAGAAGAGAATTTAAAGCCTGAGTGGTGTGAGCATGAAAGCTTGGATGGAGTTGATGGCATTTCAGAATCTCAAGTATTTATTGAAGCTAGTTGCAGACAGGGACGCCCCCAGTGAATCCAGGAACACAATGGCTGTCCTTTCTATTTTCTCAATTCCCTAATATCTATCTGTGTGTTTTTTTGCCCATGTGGTAGAAAAGACAAGATTTGTTAAAAAGTTTTTCTCAAGTGGTTGAGGGGAAGTGAGAGCGAACACAAGGAGACAATCAGCCTGAGAAATCCTCAGAGGCATCTGAGGCACCATCCTTAAGTAGGGGTCCCCTAGGCTTCTTTCTATTGCATGGAGCCCCTATGGCCCTGTGCTACACTCATGAGGTAAAGAGGTTCTACCTGCAGGCCCAGGGCCTTGTTCTCAACAGATCAGTGGGTCAGTCATCAGCCTCTATGGCTCTTGTCCTGTCCCTTTCAAAGCAACCCCAGAGCCAGCTTTCTCTGTGTCTTAACTCCACCTGTACCCCTTCAAGCTTCCTTTAGCTTCCCGAAAGTATCTAGCTTCTGTGAACTTGCCTTGAGGTCAATTGGAGGAGGTCATCACCACATGGGGCTCCATACTCCAGGCACTTGCTGAGTGGCCCTGAGACAGGGTGGAGAATTGGGGAGGGGAGTGTCCAAGGTCTGTCCTCACCCTCTCCATGCAGCACTGCAGTGCCCTCTAGAGCTGGTAACTGACCCAGCAAAACTGGGAGCTGGTCAAGGTGAGGGGGTTTGTTTCTGAGGCTGGATTAGGAGGGGTGACTGGGGGCTGGTCAAGATTGAGGCACAACCTGCCCTTCACCCTACCAACTCACCCATTAGCAATACTCTGTCATGGCCTTAAAAAAATCTGGAGAGATGAATGGGGAATAGAAATTTAGAATACAGCAATTTAGGTCATCCTCGTAGAGCCTTCCTGCCTAACCCAGTTGAGCCAAGAATTTAGGGAAAGAAATGGAAAGAACCAGTTGACCTCAGTGTGGTAGAATTAAACATGAAACTAGGCAGTGGACAGAGGAACAGATGGGATCCCGATGAGGTGGAATTAGCCAGAAACTTGAGAGAGAAACTAGGTTCTCAGAGACAGAAATAGGGCAGAATAAGATAACCTTTGGAAAGGGGTGAGATTGCTCAGGCCAAACAAAACCCAGATAGAAGAGAAGAAGGAACAGGAAGTGTGTAGCTTGTGGGGAAGCAAAGTGGTGGCAAGAAAGTGGGGCAGCGCAGACTCGAGCGGTTGTTGTTTGGAGTGTAAAATAATGAGATATTGAAATCCGTAGTCCCAGTCAATTACAGGAGCTTCACATTTCAGATACCAGTGGCCAACTCTAGGTCTTTCAGGACAAGGAGAGAAACTAGGGGACAGCACCCAGGATGAGCCTCCTGAGTGTGATGTTCCAGTTAGAGGGTGAAGCAGCATCGCTGCTTGGATGAAATCTGAGGCTCCAGCCAGTGGTCCTCAGTTCTGGAAGGCATGCTTTAAAAAACATCATTGGGGTCAAAGACCACACTTTTAGAAGCACAGTGTGGTAGAGCACACAAGGAAAGATGGGATTTTGTCAGTTCAGTTTCACCCAGCCCTGTTCAGTGTGATTGGCTGAAGAGGGATAGAAGGGACCTCTAGGTCTGGGGCAGGGCTCACGCTGCCCTTGGTGGAGACAGGAAACAGTGCTTTCCTTGTAGGAGTGTTGGGAAGGAAGAAGCTTTGTCCCAAACCATGCTCCCCCATACCTCCCCTGAAAGCATAGCATCTCTCTAAAATACCAAGCGCCCTGAGAAAGCAATACCCTCTGGGCTACAGTGCGCTGTGTAAGGGTTCTCTAGGAGAACAAAAGGGGCAGATAACCAGAATAGTGAAGACATACTGCAAATGGGGAAGCACAATGGGCTCCTCCGGGTAGACCACACCCTATTTACAATTTCCCAGAGAGAACACTGGTACATTTTATTTAAAGGGGCCAGTGCAGGGCTCCGGAAAGGTGGCTTGACATTTAAGAGCACTTGTTGCTCTTGCAGAGCACAGGGATTCCATTCCCAGCACCCACATGGTGGATCACAATCATCCATAATGACAGTTCTGGGAGATCCATTTCCCATGTCTGACTTCCAAGGCCATCAGACACACGTAGTGCACATACATACATTCAGGCAAAACACTGATACACACAAAACTTTAAAAAGTTAAAGGGATAGTGTCGTCATGGGGAACAAGAGTTGAGAAGGTGAAAGGTTGAAGCTGTGGAAAGTTTCCTGTTGGAGGAAAACAGACCTATTCATTCATTTAATGGCTGTTGCTTGTTTTATTATTTGTCAAAAGGAGGTGGTGTTGGACCGAGGTAGACAAGATGAGGAAATGAGCCAAAGGACTGTTCCTTTTGCACAAAGCCCTTGGACTCTACCTGCCTGTCAGCAGGGTGCTGTGTGTGCACCTGCACTTTGGGGACTCCACTTTCTATCCCTGCAATGACTAGGAGAGAGAAAAGCCTGGAGGTTAAGTGTGGTTATCACCAGGCATAATTTGATAGGACAGAAGGTAACTTCCGCATGCCCTTAAAACCAACTGTGCCAGCTGACCTGTGAGTGTGCCTGTGTCCCTAAGGACAGAGGATGGTGTAAGCCGATTCCAGTAGTGTAGACCTGGCCCTGTCCTTATCTCTCCTCACCTTCTAGGATTTTAATCCTTAAAATATGTCCCGAATCTTGCCTTGTACTTCTTGATGTGGGCATCTATACAACAACCACGAGTCAGGCAGGAATAAATTCCTTCTGGTTTCTAGACAGAATCTCATTACATAGCCGTTGCTAACCCAGAAGTTAGTGATCCATCTGCTTCTGCCTCCCAAGCGCTGGGATTACAGGTGTGAGACAGCACAATGAGCCTGTGAAACGTGTTCTTTTATAGAGGGCATTGTCCAGAACTGATTTAAGTGGGAGATTTTTCTCTTTCTCTTAACACTGACTCCAAACTGACCTTGTTCCTGGGGCCTAGGGTAAGGCCTGCTTGCAAAGGGCTGCCTGCTTTTGCTGAATTCATCAGAACACAAGATAAATGCATTCCAGCTCCAGAAGGAAGGCTAGTCTCAGCAGCAGGAGGGAGTTGGGGTGGGGATGCTTAAGTAACCAGGATGCCCTGTCAGCAAAATGACTCTATTTCAATTCCTCTTGAGCCCAGGGCCCAAGAGCTCTGTCTGATTCACCCAGATCTTTCTGAGCAGAACACCCACCAACTAGATTGCTGAAAACCACTTCCTCCTGCTTCTCTGGCTAATTCCAACTGTGTTCGAGAAATGAATATCTTAGGGGTAACAAAAACAGCATGTAAACCTTGAAGAGAAAAATACCCACTTTTACATACTTTGCTCTTTTCCTCCTTAACTCCAAACTTCTCTTATATAGAAGATAAATTGTACGTTATAAGACTGGTTAGATTGTAAGATTAATACCACCACCAAAATGAAAAACAGTGGTCGACTCATGAGCCAACAGATGTGAGGACATTGGTAGGAGCTCTCGTGCAGGTGGCTAACCTTAGAGTCAAGAGTCTCAGTGTAAAGCCATTCCCAGAACACAGAGGAACCCTGTCAGAGAGCTCTGTATCCTCACCAGCTGCCAGGCCAAGCTATAGCCTTTTCCCCTAAAGTCCCTTTTCCTGGGTGAATGAGATGCTCGGCAACAGTTCTTCCTTTGAAGACGCTATGAACGTCCAACAAGAACAATGGGAGTAACTTCCGGTGCTGCTATTCCTGTCCTAATCTTCTAGCACTTAAAACAAGACAAAACTGCACTGAGCACAACTTGCTGGCACCTTGCTTGAAGTCAACAAAAATAGTCTCTTTCCATCTATGTGGGAAAAAATAATTTTCATCACAGAGATTCGGACATAGATATACAAATCCACAAACGTCTATATCCCAAGAATACCGGGGAAACTTTGTACACAACTTAAGCCACCAGTGCACCATTCTATTGCGAATCCCTTTACTAAACAAAACCAGAAATGCATACGGCCCCCACCAGTCTTGCCCTAGAACACAGTCTTAGAAAACCTAGCGTGTCCAGTCTGCCTGAGCATGCTTTCCACTAAGACCCTTCACACGTACACACAGACACCAAATACAAAGGGAAGGCTCTTGAAAGGAATAGTGTTTTCTTCAGTGTGGGCCTGGACTACTTGGGGGTGTAAAGTCCATCCTTTAGCTTTGTAACCTGATCCTCTGCTGTGTGTGTGTGAATTGGGAGTGAAAGGCCACTCTATGTTTTTCAGAGGTAAGGGTGAGAGGCACGTGTAATGATGGGGAAGGACAGACCTATACAATAATGTCTGGCCCCCATGCTTTTGCCGATAAATAAGGGGGTTCTGAGTGCCTGGTCACTGTCTCTTTCTTGTTTCCTCATTGCCTTTTAACCCAGTGATGACAGAAATATGTTTCACAGGGTCACCCGTTCTTTGGGGATCTGAAATAGATACTGAGGCCAAATAAATTTAGGAAATGTTGCATTAATAGACACTAATTTGACTGCAGAAGTTCTCAGGGCCCTTGATATACTGACATGGCCGCTTTCACTTTCCTTCTCTTTTAAGAGGGGATATAATCAGCACACAGGATGATATAAAAATATTGACTTCAACATAGACTCCAACCAATGAGAATGAACCTCACCCATCACTAGTGGTTCCACTGTTTTCTTGACAGTGGGTTCAAGCTGAATAATCACATACAGATTTTGCGCTGTTTCCCAAAATTTTGCCCAAAGAACTCCATTTTCGTACGAGCTGGTAAGAAATGCTCTGGCCATCAGGGTACAGGAGAGGGGCAGCTCTGGCAGTGGCTGCTGATAGCACCGGCTGAGAGGTTTGACCATAGCTACAGAAGAGACAGATTTCAAAAGGCAGATGTCCCTCTGTCCCAGCTGCTCCCAGGACTCTGTCCCTGGTGGGTCAGCAGGTGCCTGTCCAGGTGGTGCTTGCGGCCAAAGCTCTTCTCACAGCGAGGGCAATGGAAGGGCTTCTCCCCAGTATGGGTCAGCCAGTGTCTTACGAGGTGGTGCCTTCGGCCAAAGCTCTTCCCGCATTCAGTGCACACATGGCACTTTGGCACCGGTGGGGCATGCTGCTGTTTCCCAGCCCCGGGACTCTCTCTGCTCTCTTGGCCCTTGTAGGACTTGCCCTCTGCATGTACTCTCTGGTGGCTGGCCAGATGGGAGTTGCATCGAAAATTCTTGCCACACTCAGAACACCTGCTTGGCTTGTCACGTAGATGGGTTTTCTGGTGCCTAATCAGGTGATGCCTTCGCCCGAAGCTTTTCTCACACTTGAGGCAGCTGTAGGGCCTCTCCCCAGTGTGGGTTTGCTGATGCCTGGAGAGATGGGAGCCCCACACAAACTGTTTCCCACACTGAGGGCATGTATGGGGTTTTAAGAGAGACTCCATCTCAGCACTACCTAGAAAGCTTGAGAAGCTGTCTTCCCGAAGAAAGGGTGGGCTTAGGAGCATTTCTCTGGGGCCCCTAGGCATGGACTCCCAGCTCCGAGCCTGCCCTGGATTCCAGGGAACAGTATCTTCAGATACACTGGATAACATCCTGGGAGGTTCCGCCTCTAGTTCAGGAGTGTCACCCTCATGTTCACTTCCATCTCCTATGGGGACGGAAGAATAGCACTCTTAGAAGGAGAGTCCAAAAATGCTATCCCAGCACTCAAGTCCCAGGGAAAGTTGTAAGGTGCCAAATGTTATCCCAGAGGGGCTGGGAGAACACGTGTGTGAAATCACAAGGTTGTGCAATAGCTACAGGGATGTTCAAGAGCCTGGTCTTAACGGGAAAGGAGTCAAGTTTTCATCTGAGACTCCTTATCTTGTAAGTCTTCATTTCATTCATAAAACAGGAACCTCCCCCCCCGTGTGTGTGTGTGTGTGTGTGTGTGTGTGTGTGTGTGTGTGTCTTTCTCTCTCTCCCAGTAAGACCAGAATCTTTCTTTTCAGGATAATTATATCCACTCTTGGTATGCACTCAGTAAGTGATAAATACTCTATTATTTTTCTACCAACATTATGTATTTACTACTGTTCATCATTACCAGCCCCATCTTCACACCTGCATCTAGACACAGAGGGAAGGAATGAGGCGCAGTCGTCGCTGGTTAAGTCACCAGCTGTCAGCATCAGTAGATCCATTTAGAAGACATCTATCTCTACAGTGACTTGGATGCTGACCTACAGCATTAATAACAACTCTTATTGGATGACTATTACGTTTTGATGCTCTTCTGCAATCAGGTGTTAGCATATCTAGCTGTAATAACTTAGAAACGAGGTCTCACAGGTGTGACCTATGATTCAAGCCCACACAGCCTGACTTCAGGGTCTGCCTTGCATGCCTTCTACACCCCAGCCTTTCTTTTGGAAATATAAGAACTCTGAGCTTTTTGGTTAGCGACACAGTAAAGACGACACCACAGGAGGGTGTTTCTGGGTCCTTACCTGTATATGTGACCTTCAGGATATCTCTCCCTTCTAAGTCCTGGGGGTCAGGTACCCACTGTTCTTCTCCTCCCTCTAACTGAGAAAGCATGTCCAGTTTGGGAATCGGAAATCCTGCCCACAAGAAAAGGAAACAGATACACACCAGCTTACTTCAACAGCAATTCTCTATTAATGAACAAAACCGTTCCCTAGATTCCTCCTCGGGATGCCAGGACGGAAGAGTTGGACACAAGCCTCCAGTCACTTCTGTTAGTCCCTCTTTCTTTTTCTAGAAAACCACAAGCTCTTTCCCAAGGAACCAGTCAGTTCTCTTCCACCCACCTCCTCCCGGGCCATGTCCTTTTGACCACGACTGTACCTCAGATCCACTGTCAATTCCACTGCAGTACCCTGACCTTGCCAGTGGGGCGCTCCAGGTCCCAGGGATCTAGCTCCAGCTGTCCCTTTCTCTGCTCTCTAAGAAGTCTCAAATTCCCAACCAAGATGAGCTTCAAGTTTTCCCTCCATAATTTGGCATTATGTACAAAAAGATCCCTTGCTTCAACTCTTTTAGGCTTAGCCCAACATTCTTTCTTTGGTGGAAGTCTACCTAGACAGAGTCCCTGCCAAGGGCAGGTACTATCCAACAGCCCTCAGACAGGTGGTCCCACCCTCCCAGGAGAGCCTTTCAGGAAGCAGAATGTCCTGCTTACTCAGAGAGACGACAATCCCACAGTTTTCCTGCATGACATATTCTCCATAAAAGTCTGTCTGTGAGGGATCCAGGCTCCGCCACTCCTCCTGGGAGAAGCACAATGACACATCCTTGATGGTTACCAGACCCTGAAACAAACACAGAGGTTGTCTGTCAGCAGTTGCTCTGATGGAAAATATGATCTTACTATGAAGGGCTGAGATAGTCCAGGAAGGAGGGTGAGAGAGGACCCAGCTAGAGAACTGCCAACAGGTCAGTAGGCAAGACCCATAGCATTGGTAAAGAGAAAAAGAGTAAAGAAATGAGATCAAGGAACGAGTGAGGATCATGTCACTAGATGAGGTTCCCATGTGAGACCGTGAGAAGTCAGAGCCGTGACAAAGGCATCACTCCCTCTTTAACTATAGGTGTCTACTAAGTCTTCTCTTACCTCCTCATCCTTTCTTGCAGACTGTACCACAGCCTCCTTCCTCCACTTGACCTTCCCTTTTCTGTCAACACAACATGATATGAACAAAACACACTGGCTCCCCTGGTATGCTATGATGTCCCATCAGGTGCTAGGGTACAGTGGGTAAGCCCAAAATCTGGAGCCAAATACTGTTAGCTCTACTGTCTTAGTGGTATTATCTGAACACCCCCATCTCTCTCTGCCCCAATGCTCTTGCAATAAAATAGAATGATTGTGTGGCTCTCATATTACATAGCATATACAAGTTGCACAGGAAAGAATGCATGTGATAAGCATCTGCACGTGTTGCTATTAGCGATGCTGCTGTCTTTCCTGGCTAGTCTCTAGACTTGTGCTCTCTTCCTGCTTCTTCCTTCTCTTCTATTTCCCAAAATCACCATGATATACACACCCCTGTCTGCTTTCTGCTTTCCAAGCTTTCCCCGGACCCTCTCTTCTCACTTCTTCCAGGATTATTTTTCTTTCTTTTTTTAATTTTATTTATTTATTTACTTGCTTACTTATTTATTTACTTATTTATTTATTTATTTATTTATTTTGAGATAAGGTCTCACCATGCTACACAGACTGGCCCAAAATTCTTGGGCTCGGGCAACACTTGTGCCTCAGTCTCTCTAGTAACTGGAATTACTGCTGGGCACCATCATGCCTGATTACAGATTTTCTTCCCAAAAGAAGCCAATTAGTTATTCTGAACTCCCCACCCCATCCCACAGATAACATTAAAAAGCAATCTACATCCCTTAGCAACACAATCTACTGGGCTATAGGCATACCATTAGTGTTCATGGGAACTAAAGAACCAAGGGGATGATGCCAAAGCTATAGAAAGGCGACTGCAGTGACCTTGGGAGAGGATGGGGCCAGGGAAGAACTCACCTGGGATCCGGCTGCAAGAAGTGCGGCTGCCATTTCCCAGTCTGCAGTGTTGCCCTCCTGGGGAACTGCAGGAGCCCAGGGAGCAGACTGAGCTGATAAGGGGAGAGAGGAACTGTTAGAGATTAACCACCCATCTGTCCCAGCATGCACTGGGGCCCATTTACCTTCTCAATCTATGCTCCCTGGTAAAAACTCAGATGTATACATTTAAATGTAGAGGCCTTCACTCAACATGTTCTGTAAGGGTTTAATGATATTTAATTGGAACAGGCATAGCATGAATGGATTCTTATCAAGTATCCTACATATTATTGACCATGTTCTACAATAATCATGAGTTTCTAGCACTTCCTGTGTCTCCCACATCCAATACCATTAACTATGAACTTGCATATAGGAGGAATGACTATGTGAGAAACAGAAGAAGCCCGTTGGCACAGTTAGGGAAATGCATGGCCCCACTGGGTACTGGATAGCAGGGTCCAGGAAAAACAGGCTGGATCTGGTATTAGGTGTGTCCTTCGGTCCGTGGCCCTTAGAGTTAATTGTTGCTTGAGATGTAGCTCAGGCTGGCCTGGAACTCGTGGCAATCCTCCTACCTTAGCCTCCAAGTAATGAGATTACAAGTGTGAGCAACTGCATCCAGCCAGGTTGGGAATTTCTAGCACTACTCTGAGCAGAGACTGGAAGACATCTAGTGCTTCCAAAGCACCCTGTGTGACCTCACACTTCTCCTGAAGGGACAGTGGCTCCTCTCCAAGGTCACAGTGAAGGTGCTTCAGTGGCCCTGGTGCTGTGCTCCATGGACCCTCTTCCTGGTTTCCTCTCTCCATCTGGGGCTCTGCTCCATCCAGATGTACATTTGTTGACTCCCATCCTGTTCCCAGGGCTGCAGGCTGTTCAGAAAGCATTTCTGCAGCAAGCACAGACCGTGACCTGGAACACATCAAAAGCAGCTACAGAAAGTGTGTGTGTTGGGGGGGGCATGCCAAAGGCCATTTCAGAGAAGGCTGAGGATGACAGGGGGACAAACTCGCAAAGCATGATGTTGAGTCAAAACTTTTCTAGAGGAACTAAGGAACTGACCAACGCCACGCAGTCAAGGCGCTGTCATTTTGGAGAACTCATGCTATAAAGAGTACATCCCTGAGGACTGCAAGAACTTCACTTAAAAATAAAAGAACAATCCCGAAAACCCAGAGGCTATCCATTGCATTTCTATCATCCAAAGTGCAGTGGATGTGGGGGAAAATGCAGGAAGGAATGCATTCAATGAAGATGGGAGTGAGCAGACCCAGAGATTCTATGCCACAAACTGCAATCTCATCAACCGACTTAGATGTCCCACCCAGGGGTGTGACCTGTCATGAGCACCTGTTCAGATAGCAGATAGTGTCTCCGGTAAGTAAAGCCTCAGCAAAGGGACATGTGACCTATCACTCATATGTAGGAAATGAACAGTGATATAAACATAGCAGAAAAACCAGGATCCCGGAGCCTATAGCTGAGGTATAAATACCCAACACGGCCTTAACTGATGAGAGAAACTGCAGGTCAGTGAGGAGCTGAAGTAATTGGAGAAAGCAGAAAAGAACAGAGCTTGGACAAGATACAGAAACCGGGGAAGGTGTGTTATTAACACAGACTTTGGAGGAAATCAACAGCCCCATGGTCTGAAATACAAGATACACTTGCTTGACAGGCACCAGTCACAATGCATTCATTATATACATTCAAGAATGGTATGGAGAAGGCAGGATTTGCTCATTGGAAGAAATTCAAGTCAAGAAAAGGACAGCACACACCGTCAGTGGAAAAGCTAAAAATAATGGACACCGTTTTCGCTTGTCAAGCACAGAAGGCTGAGCTGTCACACCAGCTGTAAACATCTCTATGTATCAAACAGAAGGAACGGGTTCTGGACCCAAGAAAGAGATTTAGGTTAGTTTTGTTGTTGTTTTGTTTTGTTTTTAAAGAATCAGTCCTACAGAGCATACGATCAAGTCTGCACTCTTCTTTGGACATTTTTAGAACAAGACAGGTCCCATTTGAGAATGACTTTCTCAATAGAATGCTTGGCAATCTATTTTTGTGATTCTTATACAATACCCAAATAAACAGGGTCGCCCAAAATCTCCCAAGAACGGGTCAGAATTTCGGTAGCTACTTTGGCTATCACGTGATCATTCAATTACCCAGGAGGTTGGAAAAGGCTACAGAAGACCTCAGGCTGCTTACTTTCTTGTCTATTTTTCTTTGACAAAAATTTCTAAGCACAGTGTACAAGAAAAACAAATTTCTCTTTCATCTTTGAAACCCAAAGATCCTCGTGGATGCGTCCTGGACTAATACCCAGTTTACGTGGTCTCCCTTTCAGAGACTTCTCATGAGAAAGGAAAAGAGTAAAGCGTACTAAGGGGAAACTTTAATTATAGCTCTCCTCTGAATTTCAGCCCCTGTGTCCATTTCACTTTTAAATGAACAGGACCGATCGCCCTTCTTCTCCATAAGCCGTCCTTGTTTTCTGGCTGCCTGCGCAAGTTCTCCAGCACATTTCAAGTCCAGCCTAGCACCTGGACACCTACCTGCCTCCAGCCCATTTCCCTCTCATGTCCTCGGCAGAAAGGTCCTCCACGGAAGCCTTTCTGAAGAGCCCACTGGGCCGGCTGGACGACAACAGAAAAACCTTTGAAAATTCTGGCAAAACCCGAGCAAAAAGGAGATCATGGCAGAGCCAGCACCTGAGCTGCAGAATGAACCTGTTTTCTCTCCTTCCTTTCCCTAGTTCAGGATGATCCCAAGCCGGCTGGAGCATAGGTTCTTGGGCTTTCCTTCCTGTTGTTTGCTTGGATGTACCTGGGAGGCTGGGCATCTGCAGAAA